>JARJPL010000518.1:0-18190 GCA_030782805.1 Aschersonia sp. MBC 622
CTCTTCCAGCCGATAAGACTGTTGAATAGAGCAGCGGAGCGCAACACGCAGACGCACTTTGATGGCGCGCAGCCGCTCTACGGGCCAAGCTATGGCAATATAGTCAGCAGAAGACGTAGCTCTACGGCTGCTGAATTGTGCAAGCAGTTCTTGTGCTGGTATATAGCTACATCTCCCACGGACTGTTCTATCAGTTGGATAAAGGCTGTTCAGTACAATTTCATATTTTTAATAGCGATGACTGTTGTATTTAAGCAAGTCCAGGGATTTAACGATGTATCCGAAGCTTCATCAGAGAACTTCATATGCCTGGCTCGACGGCCTTTGTATGGAGCTGGTCAGCCGGAAAGACATGGACATGGCGACGTGCGATGTGCGATGTGACGTTTTCTTTGAAAGCTCTTCCGAATCTGGCCACAGAATACGCCGGACATTCGCCTGTCGTGGGCTTGCGACAATGGGGAGCCCTTTGAGCTAACGTTGGCCTTGGAAAATCGGCCGTCACTGCGCAAACAGCTGGGTCGTCTTAAAAAGGAACTTGTCGAACAGATTATCTATGGATTTGGAGATTTGGAGGCAATGAAAAATACAAGAATCAAGCATGTCGTCTCAAATTGGCGTATTCGGGTTGGTCCAGCGCCTACGTCGAGACGACATTTTGGCGTTGTCACTCATGGCAAGTGGTCATTCAGCGAAACGAATCGCTCGGATGCTATGCTGACTTTTTGTGGCTAATTGGCCGGAAAGTAGAGGAATTCATAACATTCGTTGACCATGAGGATGCCCAGGGTGCCAAACATGGTACAGTTCGCCGCCTTAGCCCATTTAAGGAGGCAAGAGGATGGCCCGGAGCCACGTCTACAAAATAGAACAGGAAACTATTCGGTGTAACGAGCGTAGGCCGTGACAAGCACTCCGTTGCGTAGCTAGCCGATGTAGGTTGCGCCAACCTGCACGCCCGGGAGTCTAACCACATTGTGCACTAATTGCTACACCTAAACCTTCCGGCACCTACAAGGTGTGCTGCTAACTTCGGCAGCAAATAGCTTCCGAACAGGTCACTCCTATGTTACAGCGCGATTCACTCCTAAACAAAGTGCTATCACATGAAGGCTGAAACAATGTTATGAGGCTTGAAAGGCGAGTAGCGGCCGAGGTGCCTCCGTTGCGTGATCAAAGGCATCCTTGTACCGTTTCGCACGCTAGATTCCGGAGGTTAGCTTTGCATAGCTCATGCTGGCCTCGTTCAAGCTTGTAAGGATGGTCAACGACGAACTGGTAACTACCGCGTGACAGCTGGCGCCCGCGGGTCCGCAGACCGGTGGCGCAGCTGCATCATAGGAGTTCGCCGTGGTGCTCGCCGACCCTCTCCACGGCCTAAACAGGCACCGTTTCGCCGATGTATGAACGAGCGAACGAATCAGACCATTAGACTTAACGAGACGGGTTTTGGTAGTGGTTTTTTTTTGGACCTTTTGACGAGATTTGCCGTCCACCACGGATGCGGATCTCGCTCACAAGGCTGTGTCTGCGGCGAAGAAGGGCTCTGTCCTAATAAAAACACACCCGTTAGGACTACTCAATATGGGCCAGGGCCAAGAACCACCGTTTTGGCTCTGTCACCGTCAGCGCTCCCACTTGTGATCTTTCGAGCCAATGGCATCCGTTACCAGCCTCTCGGTAACCAGTGAACAATGGCCTTAAAGCGGATCTGTGCTGCATGCATCAAAGTAGGCTCACCGGAAATTGCAGTTCCATGTAACGCAGTAGCTGAGGCGCCGCCACAACAGGAGTGCCTGGCATAATCCTCCACGTGTAAAGAGCGTATCTTTGTCGCAGAATCATCCGGCTGGTTGGCCGGTTGGCTGGTTGTCTGGTTAGCTGGTTGATGTGCCTATGCTAAGGCGCGTCTCCTTTGCCGCGATAAGCTCTTTCAATGAGTGGGAACCAATCCTTGCCCTAGTGAGGCTAGCTGAACAAGTGATATGATCGGCGCCGCCATGCCTGTCTTGTGTACTTGATGTGATCTGTCGAAACTGACCAAGGCAGCGCTGCAGATACGAGTTCGTAGTGGATCCGGGGTAGCCGTATCGCGGTGATGCAGCGGAACCAGATGCGAATTTTCGGAGTCCACTCTCGTGCAGAGGCGCTTGACGGCCGTTTCCGGGTCGCGCTGGAGGCTTCTGTCACTTGAGAGGAAGCTCATGCGGCGTGGGCACAGCGGTCGATAGAACCTAGTTAGGCAGGCGAAGCCCCGCTGAATCCTCTTCCGGGCCCTGCAGCCTTGTCTGTCACTCTTGGGGGGGGGGCGTTGGATCTAGCATCGGAAAATGTGATGAAAACCTGCCTCCGGGTAAGCACCTCCGGTCGAACATCACGCCCATGGCTCTGGGCTAGGGAGCGCATCCGGCATGCGAGTTCGGGAATTGCGCTAAGCATACTAGCTATAGGCGTTGATTGCGTAGCAGGGCATCGGTAGGGTGTGCAAAGCAGGAAAGTCTTCTTCGACCATCAGCCAGGTAGGAGAACATGTTATGTACAGTACCTGGATCGCGAAGCAGCCGGGCGTGTAAAAGCTACCTCCAAAAGAAAGCAGAGTAGACGAGACCAGAGGAGCAAAGCAGGACGAAGTGACGTCTAGCATTTTTTTAGGGTGTACGAGGGACAATGTAACCATCTGCTGTGTAAGGCTTTAATTCAGCAATGTGAGAGCGCAAAGCAGCTGCACATGTAGACAAAAGAACGGCGTCCAAAAAAGGGCGTCCAAAGAGGAGGGCGTCCGAAGAGGAGGGCGTCCAAAGAGGAGGGAGTCCAAAGAGGAGGGTGTTTAAAGGAGGGCGTGCAACTAGAGGTGTCGGCAAACGGCGCGAAAGAAGATCAATTGCGCCGAAAAGTCTTTTTTTGCTTCTCATCGTCGCGAAGAATAAAGAAACTGCAAGCCCTCCTTTCTCTCATTCTTTTACGTAATATATTTTAAATTAATTCCATTCATCGGTACAGTAAGCTACCCGGGCACCCGGGCACCCCGGGGCGTGTTGTAGATACACCAGGTTATACCTTAAAGAAGTAGGAAAAGAAATACACAGAAAAAGCATCTGGCAGCTTGTAGCGTTGCGGAAGCTTGTAGATTTTGTAGTGGCGTGGGGAAGCCAATTCCTCTACCTTCAGATATAGATAAGCAATAGAGCAAACATTTGAAGAGACTTGTTCACATACTAAATTTTACAGCCACGACAAGATGGTTTTGCACAGAACCAAATCGTAGTGAGGTCAGAAAGCGTTCTGACGATTTAACCATAGCTATCTAGCAAAAAGCGTAGTGCTGCAAGCTATAGGCGCTATGGCAGGGCACCTCACGCCAACCCAGCGGGCTCGGGGCATGGCGCGACGCAGGAGCAGACTGCCTAATACCCCTCGCAGCACTAAAACCCGGCCTAGTCACTAGAAGGCCGGTGTACTATAAAATCTCAAGGCCCAGCACAAGAGTGTCCTAAATAATACAACAACCGATTCACTTAGCAAAGCGAGAAGCACGACACTAACGAGAACCTGTGCCGGCGTCATTCTCTAACCTCAACATCATATATTTGCTAATTAATTACAAGTCAAGATAACTAGTGCCTCTAGCAATGTCCGATAAGATGCGGCGTGCTAGGCAGATCGCTACGAAATTTGGCGTGGAAAGCACAGTGGTAAATGAAGCCCCATTACCGGCACGACAGGTGCTAAGGGAGGTAGTAGCCCTAATTTTACATGCCACCATCATGATAAATAGTGTGTAAGGTCTAGCAGCTATCCTCGTAGAAAAGATGTAGAAGATTGCGGCATATATTAAGGATTCTTTTAAACGATATGGCAGCTTAGCACTAGCTGAAAGTGATAAGCAAGCTATTAAAGACGATATTATATAACATGCTAGCAAGAAGAGGATGCTAGAAGAGAACGGTTTACAAGATGCCGAGAAAGCACACGAAACACGATTGGTGGCCGTTCTAATGACTTTCTTAGAAGAAGTAAACACATTAGTTGGACCGGTTGTTGATGGCTATATCTCACATGATTCGCACCTCGCTACCGCTTCTCGCGAACATATGCGATCTCTCACTCTTTATAGTATGGCTGGGCCTGACCTAGCTCCGAACGGTCTATGCCCTTCACCAGGTGACACGGGACTGGATGCAAGCAGCGAACGGCTCCGGAGAGGCTCTAGCGAGTCACGAGACAGGCGACGTGAGGCTGAAAATGCTGAAACTAGCTTCGTTGCCTCCCCTCATCATCGCGACGAAGGCGATCTTCCTCCGCAAGTTCAAGCGGGCTATTCACATGAAGAATCACAGAGTGATGCCTCTGTTGCGTGGGGAGAGTGGAGAATAGACCAAATCAAGACAGCGCAATTCACGAGCCCTAGACTTTTCCACCAGTGCTGGAGCTGGGAAGCGGAAGACCAATGTGGTTTACCGAGTGGCCAGCGGCCAGGGATCAAAATGGGTGGCTCCTATCCCCGTTCGATTCGACGTCAAGTGCAAAGACGTGATAAAGGTTAAAGTGAGTAAGAAAGCGTGGAGGGCGAGACTTTCTCTGGGGGAGAGCTTCACAGCTACGGAAAGCAGAACAGTTATGGTGGTTTTTGATTGCCAGGAAACTGTGCAACGATTCGCGAACTTCTGCCTCGGAAACGGCCGCACCGTTACTGAAATTGACCCGTAAGTAACTTTTCCCTACTTCAGCGCCTTATTTCAACAGGATTTATTTATCCAGGGTTGATTTACTTGGACAGAAGAATCATGGTCGGGGTATGGCGGCAGATGGAATCGCAGACTATTTTGCAGGACATCGAATGATAGGGGTTATAATCCCAGATTTAGCGTTCATTATACTTAAATTGCATTGATATTACTGTCGATTATGATCGTACCCGCCGTTGGTCGCAGTGAGAAGTATAGCTTGTGCCGTTGGCATTGCGGCAGCTGGCCAGCTGACCAGCCGACCAGGCAGATCTTGTCACCGCCGCCGCCTTTAAGACTCCCCCCCCCCTCGAACGATTACGTCGTCACAACAGACACCATGGAAGCACAATACAGGCAGCTTCGCAAACTCATCTGAGTATCACAGGATGTCGACTAAGTCCTTAAGCATGAACTTGGACCATTACGTGTTGACTTGCCTAGTTTCGGGTTTTTGGGCGAGACAAGATCAACGAACCCATTGTAGCTCGGAGAAAGGAGGAAGGGCAGGACACGGCGAATTTGATACCAGCGAAGAGCCGAGGGTTGCACAGCTGGCAGAGTGAGAATAGGCAAGCGAAGCCATTAGGAAGGCTGTTCTCTGTAAAAAGTGACAGCGTTCAATTGCGTTACCTTGGCTCATTGCTGCTCTGATGATGGGATGCAGTTCGCGATGAAGGGTCGTGGCAAGACGTTCTTGGTTTGACAGGAATAGATCTGATAAAAGTATCTATGGAGACGTTACATCGATGGCGCGACCCTGTCGAGTCTCCGCGCTACAAAATTTTGGAAGAGCAATTCTTCATGCCATCGACGTTCTCGCAGTCCACATATCGAAGCAACCTCTGGCACGCTTGAGCACACGTTTCCTCGAGCTGAAGTTCGATCAAACGATCAATCGTATTGTCCTCGGTGCCGTCTGGCCAACTCCGCTCCGATCCGCTGCCCTGTGCGGCTAGATCGTCCGACCCGGCCAAGTGCTCCACGGCTTCCACATCCGAATTGCCACTTTCGCTGGCACTGGAGGATATCAAAAGAGCAGTCTCGTCATCCTCGGAGGTCTCGCAGCTAAGTCGCAAGTAAGCTGCATGCTCCCCTGCTGCGAAGACTCGCTCGCGGGGCTGTCGCCTCAAATTGCGGTTGCAAGGCATAACGCCAGAAGGCCGCACACAGGGCGCTTTCCCAGTTCTGTCGAATTCCTCAACCTAGATACCGATTAGGGCTATGCATCGACTGAACGTTCGGGCTACCAACCAGCGCATTCAAGTCCGGGAAACCATCAGCGGGGCAATGCTTTGTGATGCGCCAAACACCATGAGTCGGGTCTTCATATAACACCAGAGTTCGGATGTTAGCCTTCAGCCCCTTTTTTGCTTTTTGCTTTTTATTTAACGTCTATGGTGTAGCTCTAGTGTAAGCAAAGAGACGTGCTAGCTATGCTCTACGGATGAACGTGCCGCCGTTTCGGTTAGCGTGACGGGGCGCGTCCGGAGGCGCGCCCACGTTCTCACCAGGAGCTAATCGTACCAGCTTCTTGGCCTGAACATCCTCCTATAGCAGCAGCTGCGCGCCAATCGAGATAGAACTGCTTCTTCTCAGTTGGCAGTTTTTGCTGTAGGTGGCTTCCGTCAGCGGAGAGTTACCTGTACTGTTTACAGCTTTGTTTCTGTGCCTCGGGGGCTTTGACGCGTGTTGCCACGTAACAAAGGAAATGATTGGGGTTTTACAAGCAGTTAGCGCTGCTTGGGCGGTTGGTTCGTCTCTTAGTCGCCAGCTAAGAGCGTCTCCCATTCCTTAGTATCGCTTGTTGATCTTCGCATAATAGAAGTCAGCGAGCTTTACGTAGGTCTGGAAGGATCTACCTAGGTATCTCCGTATCGCAGCTTCAGGTTCG
Organism: Aschersonia sp. MBC 622; assembly: GCA_030782805.1. Taxonomy (NCBI): domain Eukaryota; kingdom Fungi; phylum Ascomycota; class Sordariomycetes; order Hypocreales; family Clavicipitaceae; genus Aschersonia; species Aschersonia sp. MBC 622. Next base: position 6,619 of record JARJPL010000518.1, read on the forward strand.
GGGGCAAGCCGAGGCCTGAGGCTGCGGGGGATCTTCCTGCAGTAGAAGAGGTGTGTTGGAGACTTCCGGCGCCCGCATGGGCAATTGAGTTCGGCGTCTTCATGCTTGAAGCGCTCGTGGTAGTCGGCGAAGTCTCCGTGGTGTGTCCTCGCGGCTAGTAGATATCCTAGCTGCCGTCGTTGAAGCGTTAGCTCAGGGAGCTTCTTCAGCTCCGCTTTGAGTTGCAGCCCGTGATAGCTTTCACGGTCGACTGCATCCCACCATCGCTGAAATGCGATGGCGAGAAGACTACGCATGTGGCGCTTGGAGTAGGATACTGTGGGAGGGTTCTCTCCCACGGGCATCTTGGCACCTTCCTTGGCGAGCTGGTCGGCCAGCTCGTTACAGTTGTTTCCGAACGGCAGGTGACGTCAGCAGCTCTGGTACAGAGGCTGAAGCTACCAAAAGCAATTATCGAGGGATCAAACATCACAATGTATCAGTAGTGTCGCAACGCAACAAAAGCAAGCTGCAGGCAGCTTGCTTATACCTATAAAGAGGTCTATCTGATCTCTCTAGATAGAGAAGAAGTACACTTGAAGAATCACATTTACAACTGTTACCTTCGATTCCGGCATGACCCGGGCACCAACGCACGCGGATAATGCCTGGGTTCGCATCACCCGTCTTCTGAAATGTACGGAACGCCATTTGTGATGACGGTGGTGCTGTTGAGCCGATGCAGTCAATGACCGAGGTGTTGTCGATGCAGATCGTGATCTTTTCCTTTCGGCGTCGTTGCGCGATTGCGGTGCGGAGGCCCTCCAGGGCGCCTCTGATCTCGGCGTCGAACACTTCGCCCTTACCAATCTGTCCGCGATCTTGCGCGATGAGTCGCTGCTGTCGATAGACAGCATACCCCCATCCCGCCATGTCTCTTTCGGTTTTAGAGCCGTCGCTATAGACTACTAATCCCGTCTGGGTCTTGCTCCAAGCTTGCATTCGCTCAATTTGACGTTCTTTTGTCGGGCGGCTCCCTTTGCTTTCCGTCCGGATGGCATCGGAGAAGCGTTGGGGGATCAGGCGTGGACGCTCCATCGCTGGTGCCAGAGCGGCATTGCGGAAGAACCTGACGCCTTTCATGGCTGTTCGCCGTGCCGTGACTGCATTCGGATTAGTGGCGTACTGGATTTCGTGTTCTTGCTGCAGAAGGCGGCGGACAAGCGGGTGGTAGGTGTCCAAGCGCGCCCAGCGGTTCGCATTACGTGCCGCAATCTGCTCTAGCAGCAGTTCTGCTGGCGGGATGCCGGCTTCCTTCCACAGCGTGGTCTTCGGCGTCGTTTTCCATGAGGGTAGAATCATCCGACAGGCCGCTGTCAGCGTCTTTTGAATGATTGCAAGATGTCCTTTTGACACTCTCTCCGCTCCCGGATACCAGACATCTACTCCGTAGAAGAGTGTTGGCATAACCACTGCCCATGCGGCCCTACGTGCCGCAGCAGCTGAGATGCCGCGAACAGTGTTGCTCATACTTCGCAGGTGATATATAACGCTTTTAGCTTTCGCTGCCCACTTTGACACGTGGACACTAAAGTTGAGGCGCGCATCAAACCAGATGCCAAGCCATCGCATTGCTGGCTTCGGTCGGACCGTCCGATCCCTGTGTCGGATGGGTGGCAGACTGCTTCGTTTCTGGTTTGTGAAGTGTATCACTTCTGTCTTGTTGACGTCAAAGGCGAAGCCTTCGCTTCGCCCCCACTCTTCCATTGCCGCGATTGCGGCGTTCGCTTGTGCGGTAGTTTCGTCCAGCGTCTCTCCAACAAAGAGCATGGCGGTGTCGTCGGCGTATCCGTATCGTTGCGTGGCGCCTGGGAGCTTGTGCAGCGCCGCTGTCGCCAGCAGGTAGAGGATCGGCGAGAGAGGAGAGCCTTGCGGAATGCCGCACAGGAGCTCCAGAGCTTCCGCAATAGCATCTTCGAAGCGAACGTTTGCTAACCTACTTGCGAGGAACGTTGCGAGCCAGCGGATAAGGAAGATCGGCCAACCTTGCCTACGTAGCTGGAGTATGAGTCTATTTCGCAGAATGGCATCAAACGCTCCTTCTGCATCCATCGTCACCAGCGTGGCGACTCTCTTGGTCGTTCTGCGTCGTGCTTGCTCAACGTCGTGTGTAAGCGCGGCAGCAATGTCTGTGGCACTTCGTTGGGGCAGGGCGCCAGCTTGATTCGGGTGAAGTATCTTGTGTTTGATGGCAAGGTGTGACATCCGCTTGGCGATGATCCGTTCCATACCCTTGCCTAGGCAAGAGAGTAGAGAGATTGGTCGCCACGTCCCTGGATCTGTGAGGTCGCGTTTGTTTTGCTTCGGGATCATCACTACCTCGGCTGTGCGCCAAGCGCGTGGGCAGTAGCCGTGCTGCAGGCACGCGTTGTAGATGTCTGTGACGAGGTGGCCTACTATTGGCCAGAGTTTCTGAAGCATGTGTACTGTAATACCGTCGGCGCCAGGGGAGGTGTTACCAGTGCTAAGGAGCCCGAATCGGGTCTCTTCGTAGGAGATTTTTTGGTCGAAGGGAATTGAGGTTTCCGGTGTAACAGATATAGACCAAGGGTCAGCGATATCGTCGCTAGCTGAGCGCCGTGCGAGTTTGGCCCGGCCAAGGGCTCGAGCTTTGTCTTTGTTGGTCGAGAAGATCTGCTCGCCGACCCGAATGGGGGGTGCGGATATCCGCTGCCGAGGCTTAAGCCAACGTGTGACTTTATAAACATCATCCGGTGATGTGATGCTCGCGATGATCCCACGCCAGAAGTCTCGCTTAACCCGACGAACTGTTCGTTTGAAACAGATACGCGCGCGTTGCGTCTCCTCCCCCGTTGGATTCTCAGTCGTACGCCAGAGCACCCGGAAGTCTAGTAGCGTGTTTGCACATTCCTCGTTCCACCAGGGGTTTTTGCCGGCCTTGTGGTTATTTTGACGATGGCCGCACGTTCGGATTGCCGTCTCGTGTATGAAGAGCTGGATCAAAAGCGGGATAACGCAGGGTAGCAGTAGATTGCTGGACCAGGATGATGACAATGGTGATGGCACAGAAGATGAGAAAGCGGCCGGATGGATTAATTCTCCGAATCCTTCATTCTAGCTTAATAAATGACGTCATTTTCTGTATTGCCATACGTATGGAATACGTTCCATACGGGCTGCAAACCCGTAATCCATACGAAAAACCTTCCATATGGAATATGGAATATGGATAGAAAGCCTGGACATACTTAGCCTATTCTTTAGCAAACTTGCTCTTAATGTTTTCAGCACGCCGGCTATGAGCACAGAACCGGAGCGCGTGTTCTCTGACGGCAGTGAGCTCATCACTGACAAGCGCAACAGGCTTAGCGATGACGTAGTCGAGGCGGAGATAATATAGAAGAGTTGGATAACCTCGAAGGTCTTGCGGGGAATGGCTGCCCTAAAGGGGGGTTTTGTACGAATTACCTAATTAGGCATAGTTTATCAAGTCCTCGACGAGTTATCAATCAAGCTGGCTGCTTGGTCAAGTCCGGTTTCAATCGAGCCAGAGATAGGTTCAATCAGCCGAGTTCGAGGCCAGAAATTGAACTTAATTGATTGTTAGCCACACTGGTGGTCACGGCGGTGGAGAGCGCCTAGCACAAGCGGTTCTATTGATTCTTCATATACAAAGGCGACTATTGTAAAAATGCTCGCAGGCAACTACACAGCCATCAGATTCCGTACAAAGGATGGCTTACAAAAGAAGAATTGGTAGTGATTGACACAGTTGGTTTATCCTATGCTATACCTGCTTCGGCATTGTCCCTACCAGTTTTCGTAGGTTCCTCATCATCAAAGTCATGATATTTGATCGTAAATAGATCAGAGGCGGCTGTGTCGTAATCGTCCTCATTCTCTGGGTCACCCGATACCCGCAATGCTCTGACGACAAGTCTATAAGTTCCAGCAGGAGCGAGCGTCCCGTTTTTCAGTTGACCATTCCAGCCATTGTCTCCTGTGAGAAATGACCCGTCTCGTGGGCTCAAAAGCTCTGGAGAAGTCGCGATTTCCAGTGCCTTGGAAAAATCCAGATCAGCAGGGCTGGTGCTGGGGCCCGGGCTGTCCTTCACTAGCAGAACGTAAGACTTGGCTCGTTCCGTGCCAAGAGTGAACTTGGCGCCGAAATGCGGGTAGTTGTCGGAGTATATGTCAGATGAGCTCTGGGGCGTCTTGGTCGGCAGAATGTATAGCGGGTTAAAGACGGATATCTTCTCGCCTTCCTTGTCGTGCACAAAAGCGTTCCCTTTCTCGAGGATTGTGGTGTTGCGCAAATCGCCCGCTAGGCCCTGATAGGGTACCGAAAGCGCTGACCCATCGGTTCCGTTGATGGTGATGTAGCCCGACCATAGAGGCAAGCGACGACTATCCATTTCGGGAACAGCAGCCGAGACTTCAATCGTGGCGATTTCACCCCTGGACAGTGTAATAGACATCTTGTCAAAGTTTAGCGTTGCTGTCTCTACCACTGGGTCCAAAGGGAAGTCTGGCGCCTCATACGAATCCTGAGCAAATGTGTGGAAAGTGATGGCAGGAACATTGCCCACCGTGTACGTGACTGTTTCAGCGCCGTGGTTGTGAATGCTAAATGAAAGAGTCTCGGGGGCCGATCCAGAGTCTTTGAATGAGAGGGATGCGGGAGAGATGGTCGTCAGGTTAGCAAAAGCAGCATCAAATGCCTGCACAAGGCCCGCTCCTTGCTGGGGCACTGAAGCCATGAGTTCGGGATAAAAGAAGCTCCCATCGTGGAAATTTTGAGGCAACGCTGTTGCGGAAAGAAGACGTTCAAATAGCTCCGGCTGGACCTTGCCATATACCTCGCCTAGTAGAGCATAGATTCCTGCTACAAGAGGAGTCGACAAAGACGTGCCACTCTGAACAATATAGTCTCCCATCTGCCGGGGGGCCGTTGACAGTATATTCTCGCCAGGGGCTCCAAATTGTGGCTTGACGTCCATGCCTAATGTCGGACCCCAGCTTGTGAACGAACTCAAAGCGCCACCATCGGTATTTGGCTCGTAAGTAATTAGGAGCGTTCCGTTCTCCTGCGTTTCTAGACGAGGTGTCTGGTTGCTTATGAATGAAGCAATGCTGGCAGCGCCAAGGGCGTTCGGCATCCCGGCACCAGTAAACATGCCGTCGCGGCCAGAGTTTCCCATCGACACAATGCACGCGACGCCGCTCGCAGTGACGGCGGATACAGCGCGCGAGACAGGACTCTGCATAAAGCTGGTGCCATCTATGCTCAACGACATAGATATAACCGAGGCACCGTCCTCTACAGCCCTTTGAAGAGCAGCTAGAAGGATGGCATCGCTATAAGACCCCCCTAGGCGGTAGACGCCTAGCTTAGCGCCAGGGCTGGCGCCGATAAAGCCAAGCGGGTTAGGCTGAGCGGCTATGATTCCGGCCATAATCGTGCCATGGCCGGAACAATCCGTAATCGTATCGTGACTAGGTGCGCACTCGTCAAGGGCAAAGTTGTGGTAGCTCTCAATAAGACAGCCCTTCCCAAGACATCCATCCCCAAGAGCAGGATGTGTATGATCGACCTATACCTACATTAGTTGCTAATATCAGAAGGAAAGCAGCCACAGAGACAAATAGTACATACACCTAGGTCAATAATGGCAACTTTCATGCCTTTACCAGTGAAGCCGCGCTCGTGCAGTTTGTCAACCTGTGTCATAACATGCGGCGGAAATGAAACAGCCGGCCCTTCTTGAGCTTCACGCTTGGCTAGAAGACTGAGATTGAAGCCAGCAGGCGCTACTGGGGCTGGTTCCTCGTAGTTTGCCTTGTGGTTCTTCACTGGCCAAACAGTCTTTATCTCGGAATTATTTGAAATCTCTTCGATTTTCCCCGAAATGAACTCCTGAGGCGCGTTGTCGAAAGTTACACAAACAGTGTTGAAGGATGGAAGGTTCGTCTCATTTTTTACGCTGCCATAGGGCTGTATAATGGAAGTTAGGGACTCTGAGGTCTGGAATTGGTTGTTAGTACTTTGGACTATTCGACACGGAGGCAAATTGCCATGATGGTAAACTGACCTGTCCTGGGCCCAGCTCAACAATGTAAGCGCCAGGAATGATCGTGCTGTGCCCCACGGCCGGCCGAAGTAGGAGGGCAGCCATTGCGAGGAAGCAGGCCTGGATAGACATCATGCTGTGACTACTTGTGTGAAGATTAAGAGTTCTGCTGATTTCTAGCAGTTGACTAGCATAGAATGGAATTAGATAGGCGGACGGATAATCGTCTTATATACTAGCTATGAGGCCAAAGTGTATACTTTACCCAGCATTTATTTGTTTTAAAGTTATAGTATCTGCGAAGTAAGTGGGGTTCGAACTGCCGATACCAAGACGTGCGAGTCAGTTTGCCAAGTGCAGTAATTTACTCAAGGGCTACCTTGGCGCAAATATCCCATCGGACAACTCTTGCGCCTTGCATAAGATTCGATTCAGCAAATATGACACCATGACTATCAATATTGGCCATTGTCTTAAGTCGTGAGCCGTCGGTGGATTGTTGACGACACGTACTAAATATTATAACGTTGCAGCTAAGTATGGAACATGCCCGAAGGGTTAGGATATATGTGAAGCGTTATCAGTGTTATACTATCCTTTCAGTTGCACCGACTACGCAGTTTTGTTCAGTACTTTTTCCAACTCGCCTATCGTGGTATACGGAAGGGGTCCTTCGTCCTTGAAATAACGCTCTGCATCGCCTTGTCCAGCTTCAACTTTGTGCCCACCGACAGCAAAAGATTGACAACTCGCTGCTTCGTCTTCCCTCACGGTACGGCCCATGCGTCACCGTCTCGGGAATAACCTGCACCGTGTCGACATACGGGCGCACTCACGAATGGCTGTTGATATCTTGTCGGTGCCAGCCATGTCTGCCTAGCCCGAGCGAGTCTTTTCTGGTGCGAGACGCACGATTTCATGGGACTGGTGCTAGCTAGGTGGTCACATAATTGTGAGAGGGGAGTGTATGAAGAGCTGGATCAAGAGCGGGATAATGCAGGGGATAGTAGTAGATTTGCTGGACTAGGATGATGGCAATGGTGATGGCATAGAAGATGAGGAAGCGGCTGGATGGATTAATTCTTCGAATTCTTCATTCTAGCTTAATGAATGACGTCATTTTCTGTATTGCCATACGTATGGAATACGTTCTATACGGGGCTGCAAGCCCTTAATCCATATGAAAAACCTTGTATATGTAATATGGAATGTGGATAGAAAGTATGCTCGCATCGAGAGCTCGTCTAGACCCAGCAAGCTTCGTTCTCGTCTTAAAGGACATGGCTGCGCTATTGACAACAAGCTTATCCAGGTTATGCAACTAGATCTTGTGGCCCGGTAGGCAATTTGCTGCCAGCGATGTTGCACTGCCGAAATACTCGAACCTCATCCTCGGCAAATGCACCAACCACAGAGTGAATGAGACCACGGTTGTGGAATATGACGAGGTCGCCCTCCTCCAGTCGTGCGCGTATACCATGTTGGGTGCAATGCCCGGCCGCTGAAGATTGTGAATCCTAGCCCTCACCTGCTCCAGGTCCTCCATAACAGAGCCGTCCCCAAGATGCAACTTACGGATGGCAGATGGGTGAACCTGCAGGGCGAGTTTTCCCGTCACGGGATTGGTCCAGCACAGGGGCAGGATTTGCACCTTGGCCCAATCGACCGGCGGCAGTTCGGGTAGGGGAAGCTCCTTGCCCTCCGAGACCAGGCCTAGGCCGTCAGAGCGCGACTTGGCCTTGGACATCCAGATGTAAGGATGAGGCGCGTACTCTACTTTAGTCGTACGAGCAAAATGCTGGTCTTCGGGCGACAGGCGGTCGTACATGGTGTAACCCGACACGAACGCCGTAGTACCCAAAGACACGGTTTTCTCGTCGCCACTGCCATCATCGTAACGGACTGTTTGCTTGCGGCCGCCTGGCACCCGGACAGCCATGAGCGTGGTTGCGACGGGCGGCGCCAAGCCATAGAGCGCCGCATCAATGTGCCATCTGTAGAACCTGGTCGCCACCAAATCGTCTTCGTCTGGGATCACACTGGCATGAAACGTTCGGTGGTGGGGGTGCCAGAGCTGGATATTTTTCAGTCCCTCATACTCTTCCACGAAGCCGTTTCCAATCACCTGCACCTGTGGCTGGTGCGGGATGGTCTTGAGGTCCGGATGCAGCACCGATCGCTCAGTGTCGATTGTCTTGCCGTGACCGTAGCCGCCAACGGCTTCAGGGTCGAAGGCTTTGGTGATTTGATACTGCGCTTTGGCGGAGACGTGTCCCTGGTCCTTGATGACGAGCACCTGGTGTGTGAAAAGGGCATGGCGAATCAATTCAAAATCGCCATCTGACGATCCTCCGTGTCAGCTGCTTCCCACAGCATATGCTATGTTTCAGATAGACAGTTACAGAATGAGTTTGATGGTTTGACTGATTTTCTCCCAGCATTTCAGAAGACAAGCGAATCGGCTCATCAAGTCACTGGGACGCTTACCTCGCAAATTCTCAACGTCTACATCAGTGACTATGGCACCAAAGTTGACGCCCGATTCCTGCGTCTTCAGGAACGGCTGGACAGTTGGAGAGGACATGGTGGTCAAATTGCGCGGTCTTGAAAAGTATACAGATGTGTGGTTGTGAAGCAAGATAACGACAGTCAAACAGCAGAGCACGGCAGCAGGAGCGTGGATTATACATGCCTCTGATTGGCACTCTGTGGTGAGCCCTTTTCTATCACGCGGGCCTTGAGATAAGCGCCACGCGGGCTTGGCTTGCACTCGACATGAAGGGGTGCACGTCGACATTGGGTAGAAAGGGAAATTGCTGTTCTCTCCCGCAAAGCATGTTACCCCTGATAAAAAAAACCCTAGTTCAGCATCCTTTCATGCAGGATTCTCTGTTCGATAACATGCCTGCAGGGGCCTCTCAGAAACGCATTCCGATTGGGTCATTGGGCACACTGATGCTCCGAAGCAGCCTTCCGATTGGGCCACTGGCCAAACCAGTACTCCGAAGCCGCAATCCGATTGGGCCACTGGCTCACCAGTGTTGAAGCGTCGGCTAAGTTGCCGCAGCTTTAGGACGGTGGCACCATTAGTATGTGGTCGTTCAAAATGACTAGGCATCGACACGTGCCAGGCAATAGAGTTCGTCATTAACTTGGGGTCATTTATGCATGCCAATGTTTCTGACCCAGTGCATCATGCAATTTGGCTTATACCACAGCGTCTCATATGCATTCCGTAATTACAGGACATGTTATCATTGCTATGGAATGCTTATGCGGCACAGTGGTTGAACGCATACTAATATACTACAGCTACAGGCAATGATCGCTTCTGGTTCTGGTAGAGTATTGAATTTTTTTCAAAGCATTCTGAGAGAGTCAGATGCGCTTTGATCTTGCTCAACTGAACTTTGAATTGATAGCAGAAACCGTCTGAGATCATTTCGGCCTTGCACTCCACGCACTTTATCGTCGCCATGACGATGCAAGAGAATGGTGAGCTCGTACGTTGTAGAGCGAAGGGTGCTTGGCGGATTGCTCTAGACTTGTTGGTTCGCCGGAAGCCGCTTTTGCCCGCCGCGTTTGCGAAGGGAGTGTTACCCCTGCAAGAGCCTGCCCTGACACGTTGCTGGCTAAGTAGGGGAGGTCGAGATGGCGTGTGTAATCTTCTCGTTCCTTGGAACACGCGGCCGTCAGGACATAAATGTAGCGTCGTTTCACATGACATTAGCTTGGCGCTGTGTATTTCGCAGTGTTAAGCCCAAAGCATTCTGTGATCAGGCATTGGTGCTCACGCTTACATCGTATTCACACGACTGAGTCATAGTTCGCGCCGACCTGGAGATATTCATTTATAGTTGCCTAACTCTTAGCCCAGGTCTATTGTGCTTGGAAGTTTCTCAGGCTGTGCACGTGTCGTGTCCGTGTCTGGTTCGTTCAGGAGGAGGAAGAGTTTCTGTTCTTCTGTCCATTCATCGAGTTGCGTGCCACATCTTGTGTTGGGTCGATCTGACTTTCAAACTGCGTTATTTACATTAACCTTGTTCAAAACTCTTTAATATGCTAGTGTAGAATCGTGCAGCAGTTTGGCGTCTTGGCATCTTGGCTGTACTAAGGTGGCTCCATACTTGGGCATTGTAGAGTAGAGGAGCATTTTCCACTGCTCTACCCTACCCAGGTAGAGGGGTGACCTCCTCTACCGTACCCAGGTAGAGTGGGGAGAGTGGTGGGTAGAGTGGCGGGGAGAGTAGTGGGTAGATTGCTAGGGTAACAATAGCACTGGTAAGGAAGGGTTTGGTAACTAAATGTGTATACATACCCAATTCTTCTGTATATGCTTCTTTCATACTATATATCCCAATCCTCCTCATCGAAGTCAACATCAATCTCATCATCCACCTCCATGGTCTCTATGATCATCGCGAGCAGCTCCTCCGAAGAGATGAGCTTCCTGGCAAACCAGTTGCCCATGCATTCTAGCCTCTGGAGGTTCCCAGGCGATAGTCTAAGCCTATCCCAGCTCTGTGTACGTCGTGCGCCAGAAAATTGTTGTTCTGGTTCAGCAGATGAGGGTGCGATTGAGAGGATATTGATGGCCATCAGGTGGAGACGAGGATAGCATCGTCGCTGCTCTGGAAGTAGCCACCACTGAAGAGGAGATATCTTCAAGGAATCAAGATCGATAGTTTTATCTTCAATAAACGCCATAAAGGTGTCTTCCTCCTCTTGTGGAGTAGGTTGAACTTTTAGACGACGTTTCAGTCTGTCTAACTCATTCTCTACCCTCTTCTTCGCAGATGAATGGGATCCATCAATATCAGTAGCAGCAGCGACTGGTTGATGGGGGAGGTGCGCGTATTCCTTCTGCCAGATCAAATAAGCAGCATCAACTGTCCTCTGATGCCACGATTCTGGCCAGTTCTGAAGAAGATAATGTTTCCGCTTCGAGGGATCAAGAAGCATTGCAGCGGCGTATACTGGGGTTGATTCAACGAGGGCGTAATATTTGTCAAGGATGAACCAACCCATCTCAATATAATGAACCATGCGGAGGTCCTTCTCTGGGCCCGATTTATACAGCACCTATAAAATATCAGCGTTACTCATCATCTTGACGAAAGAGGTAGTACCTTCTGATCCTCAAAGAAGGTGAGGATAGCATCCATCAGGGTCAGGCTCTGGGATAATGACGCTTCACTACCTTCAACCCATAGCGTACCACTAGCAAATACAGAGAGAAATCTCTCTGTGCGCTTAAGTGTATCCCACTCGGCACCATTAAGTCGAAAGCCATCGCATTCAGGGTATTTATCGATAAAGTCCTTTATCTCTCGCTCTTTGCGTGCCGTACGCCTAATGAGATGATACCACGAGGACCATCGAGTGTCGTTCTCAATCCCCAGTGATGCATTCGGTATTGAATAACCCCTGTCAATATTCTCAATACGTATTGAGAATATTGATTTTCTCAATATTGACTCCTCAATATAGGGGTTCTCAAT
>JARJPL010000519.1:0-39603 GCA_030782805.1 Aschersonia sp. MBC 622
GGCTACGCTGTATGATGATATATGTGGTTACGGTGGATCGTTCTTCCGGCTCCGTGCCGTGTGTCAGCATGAGTAACGTGAGTGAAAAAAAGAATGGCACGTCAATTCTAGGCTGCTGGTGAGCGACCAATTTCCCGCCTCCTTCTTTTCTGTTGTGCTCGCTCGCATCTCTAAGGGAATATGGGGAGCGTAACATTGTTTTGAGCATTACCACTCGTGTAGACTGCATTGGCCTTTCAAAACCTGCATATCTGTCCTCTTTATGTTTGAAAATGCTGGTTGGTCAACGATACACGTGTGCCATTGCGAGAGTGCACATTGAGTAGCGACAATCACAGTAGCAATTATCGACCATCGAACTCGTTCCACATTGTACTTTGACAATTGTAAATTTGTTCTACATTATACACAGCATGCTTTCCAGGCATACTCTTCAGCTTACAGTCGTCTTCCGTGCTGCCTCTTTCCTCTCTTTTTTTTATATCCTCCCCAGGAGGTGTTCCCTCTCTCTATTTCTCGACACATCGGGCTGGCCGGTGATGGGCAAGTCCCTCTTGGCCAGCTCAGCCTCAATCAGCTTCCAGCGGCCGACAGCCACTTCCCTGTCGATGGAGCTGACGCGGCGGTCGTGCAACTTGACGTTGGCGAGTCGCTGAAGCTCCTCCGTCTTTTGCAGAATCTCGGCCAGCCGCTGCGGCTTGGGCTGCTTGGCCGTCAGGGTGATGAGGTGGCCGACCGTGGTCGCGGCGCCGAGCTTGGCGTCGGGGATCATGTTGCCGGTGAGCTGGTATAGTCGTTTGCGGAGCTATTACGCAAGTTAGCAATGGAGCGTAGGCGCGACAATTCGATCCGGTAATACGTACGGCAAACTTCATCTGATCATTGACGGCAATGTCCTTCCATGCGGAGTCCCATGTCTTGATCATCTCAGCAGCTTCTTCACTAGAGATTCTCTCCGGTCGCGCAACCTCCTCCGAGACCTCTGACACCTGCTTCAAGCTGTTCGCAACAGCAGCCACCTCGCCCTTGAGCACCGCACCGCCTTCTTGGGCCACAATCTCCACGGCGAGCGCAGCATCCATGTCCTCGCGCGAGCCCTCTGCCCACTTTTGCGTAGCCCATTCTCCCAGCGCGCCCGTCTCCTGCAGGGCCAGTACCTCGACGAGCGCTCTGCGGTAGTACACCGCAATGGCGGCTTTATCTGTGACCTTCTCCGCGCTCGCAAACGCCGTGAACTCATCCAGCTCGCTCCAGTGGCCCGGCTGGTCCCACCACTCGCTCAGTGTGCCCGCCTCCGCGAGGTCTTCGAGCGACGTGGCCGGCTCGTACACCGGGTCCGCGGCGCTCACTTCCTTGGGCGTCGCGGCCTCGTTGCGGCTCGCGGGGAACGGTAGCCGCGAGTGGCGCACGGCCAGAGGGCGCCGGTCGGTGGTATCCTTGTTGTCGAGGGCGTGCGTAGGCGGGAGCCGGGTGAGGATAGAGTCCTCGGGGATCTCTGTGTTGCGCGGCGCGGGCGTCGTCGAGATGGAGCGAGTGGTGACGGCGACGGTCCTGCACGAGACGGCTGAGCTCGCACGGTGCAGGGACTTGACACCCCTAGCCCACGAGACCCGGGCCATTGCCGACTTCATATTGGCGGCTGTGTTGTGTTTTCCTTCTTCGAAGGGGAGAAAAAGAGGTGGATGAAAGCAATGGCTCCTGAAGTGCGCCAAAGCTGGGACAACTTTTTTGGCACAAGGGTCAATTGAGCCAACCAGATGGTGGCATGCGTTACAGTGCTGACCCACAGGACAGGTACGTCGCTGGCCCCTAGGTACAGGACATCATCTTGAACGCGCCATCCGTCACAAGTTCATGGGCGACAATTCACAGAAGAATGGCGCGAATATATATCCTTGCGCTTCTATTTTCAGCGCTCATTTCTCTAGCTGCCGCATCTTGTAAGTGCCGCACCCTCACCTGTCCATGCCCAAATATTGCTTTCTAACAGCTCGGCCTTAGCTGCGCCGACCTTTTGCAAATGCACATGCTTCAAGAATAGCACCATCATTCCTCTTGGGCCAGAACACCAGTCGAAACGATCATCTCCATTTTTCGATACGGTAGACGTACCCTCGAGCGAAAGCCTAGCTGTCGCGCCGCGATCGGCTTCGACATCATGCACCGAGTGTACAAAGGCGTTTTGTCTCAAGCAGGGCATTCCGTTTTGCAAGGATGCGACCGAAGATGATGTATTTACAATGTGTTTCCAGCGTGACAGTAACAAGGACAAGATTATTGTTTGGGTCTTCATTTTAGGGACCGTCGGACTGCTTGGCTGGGCTGGTTTCAATCGCTTAACCCAGTGGCGAGAGCATCGTACGTTTGCTCATCAGAATATGGGGTACGCTCCCGTTTCTCCCGGCCGGTGAGGAAAGACAACGCATATATTGTTACAATCTACGTTAAATGGCGTTTCAGGATTTTCGCACGAAGTTATGTAAATCGAAATACAAGGTACTCATGAGTGTATATAGGCTATAGCGAATTGGCTCTCTGTCCAATAAATTACACTTTCCATCTTCTAGATGGTACAGATTTCTTATATGTAATAAGCGGAATCTATCCGCTACTGGTCTCACTTTCGAGTGCCGTGACCTTTCATTTTTCAAATGACTCATGCAAACAATTCTCGTAGTCAACTTTTTGTCTAGGCGGAGCTGCCATTTACTTGTCTGCGGGTGCGGACAGCCTCGGCGAGGTCTTCGAGGACAGTCACTGTGTCCTCCCAGTGGATGCAGGCATCTGTGATGCTTACACCAGGCTTGAGAGCAGAGGGGCCCTCGGCCGGAACTTTTTGGTTGCCTTCGTTGATGTTGGACTCGATCATGACACCAATAATGGCCTTTTCACCCTCCCTCAATTGGTCACCGACAACCTTGGCAACCTTGGGCTGGTTGTTGTGATTCTTTTGCGAGTTGCCTTTTGCGTAGCGCGTTAGTAGTAGTCCATGAAATAGATGCAGTATCTTGACCGGGACACATACCGTGTGAGCAGTCAATCATGATGGCCATCTTTTGCTTCTTCTCCTCCAGGGTCTTCTTGGCAGCCTGCACACTCTCCTTGTCAAAGTTAGGGCCATAGGTACCGCCACGCAGAATGACGAAGCCGTGCTCGTTGCCTTTTGTGCGAGTAATGGCGGCCAGGCCCTGCTTGGTGACACCCATAAAGTGGTGCTTGGCAGCGGCAGCACCAATGGCGTCAATGGCAACGCCGAGGTTGCCATCAGTGCCGTTCTTGAATCCGACGGGGAAAGACAAGCCAGAGGCCAGTTCACGATGAAGCTGGGACTCGGTGGTACGGGCACCAATGGCGCCGACAGAAATGCAGTCGGCAAGGAACTGGGGAGAGATGGTGTCGAGCATTTCACTGGCAATGGGCATGCCGTTATTTGTCAGATCGACAAAGAGCTGGCGAGAGACGCGAAGTCCCTTGTTAATTTCGAAGGAGTTGTCAATGCTGGGATCATTGATCAGACCCTTCCAGCCAACGGTGGTTCTGGGCTTCTCTAGGTATGCGCGCATGACGATGCAGAGGTCGCCGGAGAGCTTATCGGCGAGGGCCTTGAGGCGAGCGGCATACTCGTGGGCCATAGGGGGATCGTGGATAGAGCAAGGACCGACGACAACCAGCAGACGGTCGCTGCGGCCTAGGACAATGTCGGCGGCGTCATTGCGGCCCTTGAGAACGGTCTTGGTGGCATTGTCGGTCAAAGGAATCTCGGTTGTGAGAAGGGCGGGAGGAATGAGGGGATCCTGTCCCAGAACTTTTGAACTTGTCAGTAAAACGTAATTGCATAGTTATACACGAAATTGGGCGAAGAAGGGTGGCGGTCAGCTTGGGCGAAAAATATCGAGGGGTCGTACTGCCCCGCGCCGGACGTAAAGACGGCTGTACTTGGCCGAGAAAAGCGATGCAGTTTGTGAAAAAGACGACTCACTCCGGGTGTCATCGGCAGCCATGCCGAAAAGACTTGTAGACGACATATTCTGAGTTTTTTTGTGCTTGGAGGCCACTGGCAAGTCTATAGATATATGTTTGGGTAATTGGGTATCCGTAAATCGGCGAGTGCAGATTTGGGGCAATTGCAGATGATTCCGAGACAAATATGCACACAGCGGAGCCCTTGGTCGACCAGGCTGCAGGACGGAGGTAATGTCAGCTGAAAGAATGAGAGGTTGCAAGATGTACGGAGTGCCGTGAAGCCAATTAAGAAGAAGGAAATTATAAAGATGCAGAGGTCGTCTACGTGAGTCAGATCTGCGAGGTTCGGATGTAGTACAAGTGCGCCTAATAAATGCTAAATTTTTGGGGATTTTGGGTCCCTTTTTTTTTGGAAAGAAAAAAATGTTTTTTTTAGCTCCAAAAGTTGTCGATGTCGCAAGGAAAGGCGTACCCCACCAGCCCGAGACAGCCACTGAAGAGCGCTGGAATAGCCTGGAAGCACCACGAGCCACTCAAAGGTCAGCGGAATCCCACTGAGGGCCACTGGGAGCCACCGAGTCCAGAGTCGGAACGTTTGTTGTAGACGAGTAATGGAGCTTGCATCCCTGGTATGAGCGCATTCGTCCTGGTACCTACAAGTCAGTTTCTGGGCCCTCGAGTAAACAAGTGCGGGATGCCCTTGGAGCGACAAGAGGTAAAGGTGCATTATTCAGACGCGATGTGGTACATGGGCTGATGGGTGCCTGCAGCCGCTGGAACCTGTGGATGTAATAACTCGGAAGTAATACGTCAGATGCGGGTACGCCAGCGGCATTGGGAGAATAAATAATCGAGACGAATAAGGCAGGCTCCATAAGTGCATCCCAAACACCAAAGTGCGGATAACTAGCGTCCCAAATCAATCTCACAAATGGGTTTGGTCGCAATGCTTACTCGAACTAACCCTGCCAACCTGCCCTGCCAAGTACAGTTTCGCGGTCGACTGTCGGGAAGTTCAGAGCATGTGGCGTTCTTCAGCACCGCGCGCTATGGACCAGGATCTGTCGGGATTATATTCCTGTACCTATGGGTGCTGATTATCAACGATGAGCATGCAATTTGTAGCATAAAGCCGGAGAGTCATGCAGCCTGCTGTGCCGTCTTCAATGTCGTCTCTCCGCCTCTGCGTAGCTAGACAGATGCAGAAAGTTCCAAGTATCGGTCAGAGCCTGGTCGGTCGCCATCTCCCAGCTGGATAGTTATTCGCAAGCATGGAAATGCACTGCCAAACGGCCATCTTGCAGATCGCAGCAACCTCCAGGCGGAGCTCAGTGCGATGTGCTTTGCCAGCCACCAGCCAAGAATCTACCAACCAGTACCATTGGTGCTTCGAGAGACAATATGCGAGGGTCTGCAGCCATCATGGACTGCACATGAGCTGAGTTGATTTTTCTACAGCCTGGTGTCGCTGCATGTCCCAGAATGGTTGCAACAGCCAACTAAACTACCAGTGTGCCAGACAACTCGGGTGGCAAGTAGGTGTCGCCGGTCTGACAAGCTTGGACTGCAACTGTACCCATAGATCATGTGTCATGGCCGGATGAACTCGAACTTGTTTGATAAGTGCGTCGAAAAAATTTGATGACAGATATTCATCTTTTACACCGTACCAAGCCTCCATCGCACAGCATTACTGCACAAAAACGACGAAGTCGCGTTGATATACCGGTTCAGGGTAACAAGGAAAGGCTGAGCCCCAGCCACTCATCAAGCCACAACGTTCTCCGCCTCTGGCACCTTGAGAGGGTGCGCCTCAGACAAACATATTCAACAACGCGACTCTTGAGGGTGAGTTTTTTCTAACAAAAAAAACCTCACCCCAGATTCTCTCTAAATTTATATCCCTCACGTACTTTTAGTCTCTCTGCTTCGAGGTTGCCGTTGTGATTAATAGCCAATGCCTTAGGGTCCCCTCTCCGTCATTGCCACCTGGTCGCAGTGGTTGGTCCCTTACCAACCATCGCCTTCTCGCTCTCCGCCTGCCTCTCCCGCCTCTTCCCCCCGCTCCTTAACGGCCTGCTCTCCTCGATTTCAGGCTCGAGTATTGATCTTCCACTAAACGTTCTGCTCACATCACATCATAAGTCATCTCTTCTGTACTTTGTTCTTTTTTTCCCACTCCCTTCTGTCCAGCCGACCCAAGATACCCCGAGAACGCTCGCTCAGCAAAAGCAAATCCACCCCCTCCCGTTGCAACAAATACGAGCTACCGACGTCGCTTCACGACTGTGCCGCAGCAGCACTCTAGTCACAGCCACCTGCCCACACGCGTCCTGCACTTGCTGCACTTTCTGCACGCGGCTGCATAAATACTACGCTAGCCTTGACTCGCCGTACAAGACGAAACACTCGTCGCTGCAATTCGTCGCTGCAATTCGTCGCTGCAATTCGTCTTGCCTGGCCGCGTGCGACCGGCATCTCAGCCAACATGTTTGCTACCCAGCAGCATACCGACATGATGGAAACTGGCCGGAAGAGGCACCGTGACGAGGCTGATTTGGCCAATGGGCCTGCTGGATTTTCTGAACACCGCGCTGTAAGCCGACGACGCACCTTGTTGCAAACGTCCCAGACTCGCCATGCTGACAACGTCTCTAGAAACGTGTTCAATGCCTTCCTGTTCGCACCTCACCAATGTCAGTGACGATGCAGCAGAACATGTCTTCTCCCACAATGATGACTTCAAGCATGGGTGAGACAGACTTTGCTACAGCTTCCGACTATACAATTTGGCAAAATTCAAGTTCACACGACCAGCAAATGGCCACGATGGAATCTGTCGAGATGCAGTCCGCAATACCAAGCTATCTGCAGCCCGACGCCGTAACTGGCCGTATACCTACGCCGATTCAACCTAGCTTTGTCGGCCAGCTTCGAGGCCAACAGTGGGCCAATTCATCCGCTGCCGCTGGACGCCGAGGCATCGCCAACATGGGCCACCACCAAGTCGGACTTGCGGATCAACCCTGCGCACAATGCGACGCACCGCAGGACCGAAATTGGCAGATGCAGAATGATAGAAGGCTGCCTTCTCCAATATCGGAATCAGAAGATTGCATGGCGCATTCTCCCGGACACTTGACCGCTCTCCAGGCAATGGAACACCCAAATGCCATGATGGACGTCGAGATCCAGCGACCGACCGCGTCCGACGACGGAGAAGGTGATCCGGACTCGCCAACCTCTCACCGAAAGGGTCATACTCGGAGCCGACACACTGTGAATACATGGACATGGCAGCCAGGCATGAAGCGCAGCTTCAGTATAGGGTACAGGTCCGACTGCGACAAATGCCGAGACAAGGTGCCTGGTCACTTTAATCACATCATAATCTCCTAGAAAGGGAAAAGCTTCATCGCAGATCCTCACACAGAACAGCAGATATGGGATAGTGCGGTGAGACCATTATCGTGGTCGCAGAAGCGACAAAAGCTTCGCTGCTTGGCGGAGCAGATACCGATCGTCATCTGAGGACCGGTCAACCACTGATCCGGCGGAGAGAGCTCTCGAACCCCCCCGGAAGCCCGCAGGGCGCTTGATCGACACGATTCAAATGATTCCTCCCTGGATATACATCTCTTTCCCCTGTTTGACTCGCAAACAGTCTGAACCTTCTCCATTCGAGGAGCTGTACACTTAAACTTTGCCCACGAGACGCCTTCACGATGTTACTCGAGTGGGACGCGGCTGATTGTTTCTAATTGCATTTTTACGGATTGAAGCGTTTTGTTATATTTTCCTCAGCAGTCGATGAGCTCTCAGCGAAAACATTTTCTTGTTGTATTGGGTTACTGCACTCTTCGCCACCATCATTAGATTCTCGAGATCGCAGTGTCGACTCGCAGCGTTGTTTAGAAGGGCCTTCTGACTACAGTCAATCTGGGCCCATTAGCAGAGCGTTCTGCATGAATTTATTACAGTGATTTACTCTTTATGTGCTCACAATTTTGCTGTTGTGCATTTTGTTTGATTGTGCAGATGTGAGGATGAGAGATTCATCTATCGTACATACAAAAAAAGACTCCATGACGCCGTCTAATGCTCGACCCATCTACAGTTATGTTACAGTTTGACAAGCCTTCCCTCTTATCACGTACATACATATCGGCCTCTCGACTTCGATCCCAAGTAAACAATGAAGCTGATGCTGTTCATTTTTCGGGCCCCGTCATAGACTCAAAGCGCAGTTACCAAGGCCACCATCCCTTCTTAGTAGAAGTCTGCTCGCCGGAAGCACCCGCGAGACCCAGCTGATCCAGGCTGCCTCCCTTGCGCTGGTTCTCCAGCTCCCTGTCCCATGCGCTGTTGGTCGTGGACTCGACAGCCTCTACTTGCTGGGCCGCAGCTTGAACAGCCTTAGTAGCGGGTGACTCCTCCTTGCCACCATCGCCGCCGCCAAAAACGCCGGAGAGCACGCCAAACACGCCCTTTCCGGCAGCGGGCTCCTTGCCACCGCTGCCGCCGTCGCCCTGCAGCGTGGGCTTGAGGTGCTCCTCGAAATGTGTGCGGTGCTCGGGGGGCGCGATGAGGGGTGGCAGGCGGATGCCCTTTTCCTCGGCCTCGCGGTTGGCCGCCTCGACGAGCGCAATCTGGTCCTCGGTCGCCGTGCCCTTGAGGTACGCCAGGCGCGCGGTGGCGAGCTCGTCCGACTCGAGCTTCTTCTGGGCTTCGGCCCACTCGGCGCGGCGGGCGCGATTATATCGCAGCATATCCCATACCGAGTATATGCTGACAACGCCGGCAACAGCTACGATCGCCACCCATTAGTTTCCTGACTATTTGCCACCGAGGCGAACACTGCTTGGATGAAAAGCGGCCTCGGGGAGGGCGGGGGGGAGGAAGGCTTACCAGTAAAGACAACAATGCCGCCTATGGTCCAGCGGTGAGCCACGTCGAGAAGTCGTCGGGAGGCGTCGACGATGCGGTCCGTCTGGCTGATCTGGGCCTTTTGCGCGGCGAGGTGCGCGAGGCGCAGTCGCTTGACGCGCTGCTCGGGCGTCTCGCCGGGAACTCTCGAAGGTCTGGGTGTCGCGGCACTGACGGAGGGAGATACTGGCGCGGCCGTCTTTGATGTGGCGTGCGGAATCGTCGAGGTGAATCTCGTAGCATCCTTAACGGTGCGCGGGCCGATCCTTGACGCCATCGCTCCCGTCAGATTCGTGTGATAGGAGACTGACAAGAAAGGAAAGAAACGAAACGTTTCGACTGCTGAATTGCAAAGTGCTGTTTTTGGTTCAGACGACGAGGGGAAGAAAAGGTGGATTGGTAGTACAGAATGACGAGAGACGAGCTGTCCAAAGGTTTTCCGCCGCGAAAATGGGGCGGGTTCAAAGGAGTTCTAGCATGTCATGAGATTTTTTTGGAGTCCCGGTTTGGCGTGGAATTCGCGTGCTATGATTGGCACGGAGAAATCCCGGCGAACATGAGCTATGCGCTGCAATTTACGGCTTGGATCATCTGTCAAATACGTTTGAAGGCAGGAGAAATGATTTTTGGGTGGTTCAGGAGCAGTGCATTTTCCTGCTCCGCAACCATCTGAAGCTGATGAAAAACGAAGAACTGGCGGTACTCGCCGGCTAGTAGGTATGGACTGACTGAGCAAACGCCCATACAGGAAGGAGGAGAGATCACAGGTTAGACGTGAGGAAGAACGGTGCTGCTACGGATCAATTGTAGGTGGCATGTTGGTTAGATGAACAGAAACAACGTTTGTGGACGTAGCCTGGAGATTTAGGTCGCGCGGACGACGTGGGTGAAGCTCTGCGTGAGCATCTCGCGTCAGGTAAGGCAGACACTGTCTGGCGGCAGCAGAGTGTCTTGACGTGTGTTGCACAAACGCCACTGATGCGATACAGATCAGTGTGCAATTCGACAGTTGGAAATTGAGAGTATATCTAGCTGAGCCGCACATGCGAGGTAAAGCTCGAATCAATCTTCAGAGCAACAAGTCGCATCTACAGTAGCTGGCGTCTTCTTCATGGCGACGCGTATAGCGTCGTTCACAATGAAAACGGATGAAATCAAAAATTACGCCCCCTATGGCCCCGAAGGACAATAGAGCGTGGAGCGACACCGCGCTGTGCAATGCAGGCCTTCCACACTGAAGCCCCCAAATCTTGAGCTGGGAACTTCGGAACAAGGTAAGTATGAAGAAGAAAGGAAGAAAAGAAATGGAAAATCGAGGCGGCGCGCGAAGACTTTATAGCTTTCCTTTGCCAGCTGTCAACGGGCTTCCTGTCTGGCTGCCTTTGAATCCAGGCATGAACAGCAAACGGCGCCAACAAAATCCACCCGACGCCAAACCAAAACAGGCCGTCATGCCCCGTTCTCTCGTTTGCAAATTGCAGTGTCTATACTTCATTTTACTGGCCCGCTAGCGGCCAACGCACACGTGACCTGCCCACACAAGTTTTTCCCTTCGCTTGTTTCGCCCAGCAGAAAGGGCATACCCCACAAGGTACGTAGCATTTCGTAGGGCACGAAAACCCTTCTAAGAAATTGTCAAGCCTCCGACTCCTCTGATCATTCCACGCCTCTCGAACAATCGACAATCCGGATCTTTTGATCGCAAGCAGACAAAATGGTACGAATCCCGCAATTGCGCAAAACACGTGTTCACACAACGAAAGACTCAATTACTGACACCGGACTTTTTCTCTCGTCGAATAGGCGATCAAGCACAACCAGAAGATCGTTAAGAACCGTGAGCATATATCTCCAAAAACCGTCGCACCGAAAGCGAATAGCAGCGCTACGACGACCGACAAAACACATCATGGAGGAATCGACGACTGACTGAGGATTTTGAACAGACTTCCACAAGGACTGGCAGCGTCGCGTACGCACGCACTTTGACCAGGTATGCGAATTTACCTCCGACCTAAACCAAGCGCAGATGGTTTTCGGCGAATACGAAGGCATGAGAAAACGTGGTTATTGACAAGATTGGAATCTCTAGGCTGGCAAGAAGGCTTCCCGCCGTACTGCCCGTCAGGCCAAGGCCGCTGCTCTGGCTCCCCGCCCCGTCGACAAGCTCCGTCCCATTGTCCGATGCCCTACCATCAAGTACAACCGCAAGGTCCGCACCGGCCGCGGTTTCACTCTGACTGAGCTCAAGGTACGAAATACACCAGCAAGCCCGCGAATCGCCATCCATTCTCTCGCGCAACCCCAATCGACGACGAAAGATTCCGAGTGCTGGCAAGAAACCGCTCGCCATACGACGGATGACAATCTTGAACTCGAGCGGGATAGCGTTGGACGATGATACTACTTCGCGGAATCATTTTTGCCGGAACTTCAGGCAACTAACAAATTTCACAGGAGGCTGGTATTGCCCGTCCCCTCGCTCCCACCATCGGTATCGCCGTCGACTTCCGCCGCCAGAACCTCTCCGAGGAGTCCCTGGCTCTCAACGTCGCCCGCCTGAAGGCCTACAAGGAGCGCCTCATCCTGCTCCCCCGCAAGTCCAACGCCCCCAAGAAGGGCGACACCAAGACGGACCTCTCCAAGGTCAACACGGCCGCCACCGTCGCCTCCGTCCTCCCCGTCACCCCCACCGACCTCGGCGTCAAGGAAATCAAGAAGGGCGACATGCCCGCCCCCGTCAAGGGCGGTGCCTACGTGGCCCTCCGCCAAGCCCGCTCCGCCAAGCGCTACCAGGGCGCCCGCGAGAAGCGTGCAAAGGACAAGGCCGAGGCAGACGGTGCGAAGAAATAAAGGAGAGAGCGGATGCAACACAAAAAATGGGATACTGGTGTTTTATGAGGGTTTTTGTGCTCTTTGCGTATCGTACGGGATGGGCATGGGTCGGCTGCTGCAAAGGCTACTACAATGTAGTGCTTGGCCCGGTCCATAGTCCAGGGTAAAGAATTATTTGCATGATCATTGGCTCTCCCTTTTGTATTCGACGCTAAATGAATCAAAATATTTATGTGACTCTGATTGACTCTGTTTTGACAATGTGACACATGTGACTTGCTCTGACTCCTCGAAGCTCTCTCGAACCGTTGAAGTACAATACTGTAGTTTGTCTACCTAGGTTGGGTTATACTGTGGTAAATTCTTTGTTTCTATGCGCCACCACAAGCTCAGTGCCGTCTTTCAGCAAACCCTCCAAAAATGCACGACTCAAAGGCTTGAACTCGTCGCTCCAGTTCCTGAGCAGCTCAGTGCACATGACGAGCGCATTCTCCCTCTCGACGGCCGCAATGCGCTCCTTTTGCTTCGGATCCGCCTGCTGCGGCTGCAAGCCCAGCCCCTCGGCGGCCGACAGCGCGGTCGTGCTCTCGTCCTTGTCGTCGTCGACCACCTCGGTCACGCGCCCGTCCTTTTTCTCGCCGGTGATGGTCTTGGTCAGCTGTGCTGAGACAGCCTCCTGCTGGAGCACGGCGGCAATGACGCGTGAGCCGTCGGCAGAGCGCGACATGAGCGCCAGCACGAACCAGGCCTCGGAACGCAGGCTATACCACTTTTCTTGTGTGATGAGAAAAGCGAGCGGCTTGCCGACATCGTGGCGTGCGTAAAACGCGGCGCGGCTCTCGCTGTCGGACGCTCCACGCCCCGGGAGTAGCTCCGCGGCGGCGTCGGAGTGCAGGACGCGGCAGATGGCGGCGACGGACCGAGCAGCCTCGACCTTGGTGGGCTCCGTGTCGGTGCGGCCAAAGAGCGAAATCAGGCTCTCCACGCTGTCTCCCGTCCCCGCGGCGTCGGAATCGCCCTCTGCAGCCTCCTGGCCGCTGTCCTTGCAAAATTGCGCCACGTTGTCCGGGCAGCCGGCTAGCAGCAGCCTCGTCAGCGACACGGCGCCGTACTGCAATTGCGGCTGCGCGTCCAGGCCGTAGATGCGCGGCACGCAGCCGGGCTCTAGCAGCGGCCGCAGCGCGGGCTTGTTTTGCGCGGGAATGGCCAGGTTCTTAAGGAACGCGAGTGCCGCGTGCAGCAGCTGCGTGTCCTGGACGTCCGGGTCGGCCAGCACCTTGGCGAGCGCCGTCTGGGGCGCGTGCTGCTCGACCAGCGCCGTCGCCGCATCGTCCGAACGCGCCAAGTTGCCGAGCGCGAGGCACGCGGCCGCCTGCAGCGACGAGGGGCCGCTATGCAGCCACGCGAACACTGTCTGCACTGCCGCCGACGTCGGCGGATACGCTGCCGGAAAGGCGCCATGCGAGGTGAGTTCGGCCAGCGTGCTGAGCATGGAGAGGCGGAGCTGCTTGAGCGCGGTGGCCACCTCGGGGTCGTCGACGCGGGAAATGTCCAGGCCGACGTGAGCGTGGTGAAAGGCGTCCAGCAAGAGACCAAATTGGTCGTGAGAGATGGCGAGCTGCTGGAAGCGCTCGGCGGCAAGGTAGACGAGGGCGACAGTGCCGAGCGCGGCAAACTCCTCGGCGTCGTCCTTGCAAGGGGCGCTGGTGGCGACGGAGAGAAGCACAGCAACGGTGTCGTCGGCGGCGGTGGTAATTTCGGAGTCTCTGTTGACAATGAGCGCGAGAATGCGGCAAAAGTAGAGGATCACGCCGGCAAACTGCGGCAGATTTGGCGAGGACAGGAGCTTCATCATGGCTGAGCTGATCTTGAGCTCCGACGCAAGGATTTGGGCAGGATCTGCATCAAGCCTCCATTAGTATCGCATTCCTCACGAGCTTAGTCGACTGCTTTATATCGTGAGGTGAGCACACACCGTAGTCGACCATAAAATTGTATAGCACCGGAATAGTGAATTGAACGACACTCTCGTCACTGAGTTGTCGAATAACCGCCTCCAAACGTCTGTCCTCAACCGCGAGAGCTCGATTCTTGTTTGTATCTGCGCATGCGTTTCCCACGATTCGCAGAGCGTGAATTTTGAGCTTGTTGGTAATGTCTTCCTCGGCAAGCTCTTCGAAAAAAAAGGTCAAGATGCCAGAATCACCATACGGCAAGCGCCAAGCCTCTGCCTACGATATTAGCCTCGAATCTCTCTTTATTTTCGGACCTTTGGGAGCTAGGCGACTTACCGTCGCGGCTACCGTCACCCAGCTTCTCGGCCACTACTTCGAGCTGTGCCTGGTCCGAGGCGCGCAGCTCCTTGCAAGTCTCAAGCACGCCAGCCAACAGGTCAGTTCGTCGCTGAGCTGCATATTCCGGTTCAATAGTCTCATCATAATCTTCGGTAGACTCCCCGCGGCCCTCGCGCTGGAGCAAGTCTGCGATTTCTTGCGGCGTCATGTTTTGCTGGCTGACTATAGCCCCTCCTCGCACGGGAGCTAACAAGATGAAGGTGAGAGTGAGCTTGCCTGGGGTGAGCCGAACTGCAAAGAACCGAAAGGAGATTAGTGAGGGAGATGAAAAACTGTGAAGCGGGATCGTCTGACCTGTCAATAAGAATATCGGAATGTGTTCTTGTCGATATTTCACGGTTTTTATGTTAAAGTGAGGTTTGGCGATGAGCCGCTCACAGGCTCACAGGCGACCCAGGCCCTTAGGAGCAGCCCACTACGGCGGCAAATGTGCTACAGGAACACCAAACTGAACTTGGTGACCAATGAAGTATTGCCCTGGCTAGAGTAGAATTACGACTTAGAAGACATGAAATGATGTAGAACCTTTTTACAATTGCATGAAATGAAATACATGATTTTCTTCTATAGAAAGGTATATATTCTTGACATATGACATCTAATGATCTTCCCTCTTTGATGAGCACGTTCGGTCCTGACTAATCAGGCCTCTGCACGTCACACAGGCATCTTTTCTAGCGTCTGGTCGGCGCTGGACCGGCGACCGTCAAGGAAAATTTAGCGCCTCCGAAATCTCGCGACTTCGCTCTCCTTTGCGTCTCTCGACTCCACGGCCATCACTCAACCGCCCCCAGCTGACGACGCAGAAGCATCTTGCTGTCTTGCGGGAGAGAGCTTTTTGTTTGCCCTCTCTTATTATACTCTATCAGACACCACTTTGCAGGCAGCGATTCAATTCGTCTGATCCAGAAATGGTACGGAAGCAGCCCTCGGCCCCCCTCTGCAGGGTCTAGCCAAAATCTTTGCGCCTACGCACAGCTTGCTCGGCCTCGCCTGATGACGGCCTGCCCTCTTTCACCCGAGACACATCCAGCTAACCGGTTCTTCTTTGTTTCGCAGGCGCACCGCTTCGTCTTGACAGCCTTTGTCACGGGCTCGCGCATCCTCGGCCGCTCCTTCATGGCAGCATACAAGCAGGCCCAGGCCGCATCGGCCTTTCAGCGCGCGCAGGCCAAGTCTGGTGGCGGCGCCTCGGCGGGTGCTTCGCTATCGGGCGGCATGACGCTCGACGAGGCCTGCAAGGTGCTCAACGTCAAGCCGCCCGCCGGCGGCCACGCCAACGTCGAGGAGGTGCTCGAGCGCTACAAGCGTCTGTTTGACGCCAACGAGCCGCAAAAGGGGGGCAGTTTCTACCTGCAGAGCAAGATTGTCCGCGCCAAGGAACGCTTTGAGCGCGAGCTCGGCCCCATGAAGGAAAAGATTGAGCAAGAGGCCGAGGCCAAGGAGGGCTGGAAGCCCAAGGTCTACAAAGACCGGTAGATGGGATCCTGCGCCGGGATCGAACAAATCGCAAACGATGCGCGCGCGCGCGACCGACCGAACGGTTCATAATCCGACTTTTTGAGGACAATCTACTCGAATCGGTAATGAGATGCGCAGAATTACAACCTGGCACCTCTGAAATGTGTGGCTGCGGAAAAGGAGACCTGGAGGAGAATTTTCCTTTGTATACATGTACATCTTCACTCGACTACGGCATGGCACGGCGTTTTATGGGCGGAAAATACACTACAATCTAGAGAAACACAAGTCTCCGCGACGAGCCTCAAGACAATCTCTGGCTCTAGAGCAACGACTGGTGCATCTGCGCGGAATTTTGCCACGAAAGTGTGCTTGATTCTGAACAGAGCATCACCTGTATTATTTTTGTCTACAATATACTATTTACATCCTCACACCATGCTGCCAATCTTCGGCAACGCCTTACTCTTTCCTTCGTACCAGACCCTTCCAGTAGTCAAAACTGTTTTCGTCGCTTTGCAGCGACCACATGCGCCCCGTCGCCCGGCCATCTCTGTCCGTCTCCTCCACGCGAAGCATGCCCCAGTCCCGCGTGATACCCACGACCCTCGCCCTGGCGCCAGCCTCGGCCTCGAGCGTAATGTCCTGGCCCGTGTGCAGCCAGTGGCGATAGTACAGTGACTCGAGGTTGGCGGAGAAGCCCTCGCGGCGGAATTGGGCGTACGCGGCTTCGAGGCGCGTCAGGATGCGCGCGAGCATGGTCTCAAGGTGCAGCGGCGCGGCGCCCTCGCCGAGCATGTCCGAGATGGACGTCGTGGGGCGCGGGTTTACGGCGTTGATGCCAATGCCCAGGATGATCTGGTAGCTGCCGTCGTAGTAGCCGCACTGGGAGAGGATGCCTCCGATTTTGACGTAGGACTTTTCCGATGCCGGCTTGCTTGGGTCCAGCGCATCTTTCCAAAGAGAGTCAACATGAGAATCATAAGGGAGTAATGTAGCAAGGGTCTATATGAGACTTACAAATGTCGTTGGGCCATTTGAGCTTGACTTGGAGGTTCTCGTAGCCGCGGCCATAGGACTGAATCGCTTCAACAACGGCAATTGCGGCAATATATTGGATAAAAACGACAGGTCGAGACGCGGCGAGGTTGGCAGGATGGTTAATAATGACGGAGAAAAGAAGGGAGCCGGGCGGCGCAACCCAGACGTTGGATCCGCGGCCGCGGCCGGCGAGCTGTGTGGAGGCGGTAAACGTAAAGCCAGAAGGCAGCTTTGCAATCAGTTTGGGATTTCTACCAAGGCATGTCTGTTAGCATTCTTTGCCCCTCGAAAACATTGGGTGGCCACTGCATACTTTTCAAGGAGCACATTTGTGCTCGTGACGACATCGCCGTAAAGAAGAGCGTTGCCCCATGCTCTGGCATCGCTCTCGATGGCCTGAAACTGCTGCAGGCTCGAAAAAAATAGTCGGTGGTTGAAGCGCGGCGTGAGCTTCTCGTTCGGCAGCTGCTGCTCGTGCGCCACAATGTCCTTGGTCACGGCCTTGTAGTCGGGAACGCCGTGCGCGTCGAGTGGCGGCGCGGCGCCGGCGGGCGCCCCGGGCAGCGCCTCGTTTAAATCTTTGAGATTCCAGGCCGCATCGTCCTTGCTGCGGAGGCGGAATGTGTCGGCCTCGCTCTTGATGAGGTCTTGCCCGTGTTCCCTGTCAATGACGTCCTGCCACGCGTAGAGGAGCTCGCTGACCGTGGCGGTGTCCGCCAGCGTGGCGGTGTCCGCGGCGGACAGGTGAAGGCTGGTGAGGACCGGCGGCGCCGCGCCGCCCTGACTGTCGACCTCGAGGCCGAGACGCGCGAGGAGAAGACCCAGGAAACCGGCGCGCGTGCGCTCGTCACGCGCGAGGCTGGCTATGAGCTCGTCGTAGCCAGGAATGTCGGGCTGGCGGTGCAGGTTCTGGGCGGCGAATCTGTGTTTTCATCGTGTCAGCGCTCAAGTACACTTTCTTCTGTCTCGCGCGACCCAGATTCGAGCTTACTCTGGATGCGTGCCGCAGAGAATGACCCTGCCGTCGCCGACGCTGCACTGGATAATCGCAGCCTTGCCGCCCTCGACATCCAGCTCATCGCAGTACTCTGCCAGCACCTCTACCTTCTTCCCTTTCCATTCCTTCGCATCCACAAAGACGCCGCCTCCGTTGTAGTAGCACGCCATTTCCGTCGGCAGCGTATCCAGCACGAGGTCGCTCGCGAGGCGTAGACGGGCCGCGCGCGCCCCCCTTTCGCTCGCGTACTCGAAGCCTCGAAAGGCGCCGCCGCGGCACGTTCCCGGGAAGAAGGCGAGCTCGCGGGGGCCAATGACCTCGAGCGGGGCGTTGCCGACCTCAAACTCGCAGCGGCGGGCGCCGTAGTAGCCGCCGGCGCAGAGACCGAGGTAGGCGCCGCCGCGGCGGACAAAGTCGGCGATGCGCCGGTTGCCCTCGCCGTTGAGCACGCGGCAGTAGCCGAGGTCACCGCCGCCGGGGATGACGAGCAGTGCGCACGTCGACGGCCAGGGTTCATTGAGGAGCACGGCCTCGCTGACGGGGATGACGGCGTAGTTGGGCGAGAGCAGCCGCCGCAGCGAGTACATGGCATGGCGGACCGACTCGCCAGTCGTGCCGGTGCCTGTATGGGAAGGGCAGGCTTCAAGTCAGCGCCACTGAGCGAATTTGAGCACATTCAAGGGAAAAGGCCAAAGTAAATTACCTGTGTAGACGAGAACATTGAGCCGTTGTGGCGCCATGTTTGTGAATCCCAAAAAAAGTGGCCTGGTTAAGACAGATCGCGAACCGTTGCAGAGAAGTCTGGAGAATTTCCACCTTGCACCCTCTTGCTCATGGAAAAGAAGTAGCGGCCCCAACACAGCAAGGATGGGATCGTCGCAGTCGGCACAACCGGAAAACCAAAAAGCGGAGGAGGACAAGGTGCAGCAGCCCGACGCGACAGTGCAGACAGATGACGACGATGAGCCGGATGAGTGGTGAGTCTTGTTGGCGAGCCGTTGGGGAAGTGGGCAAGAGTTGCTGGGCTGGCGATGGAACGGTTGAGTCAATCCGATGCTAACCTTGAAATGCCACTGGACAACAGGGACAAGAGGATTTTCAGCACAGGATGCTCTGGTGAGTTGCTATGGACCTTTTGGATTTTATAACGTTTTTCTTCTTTCCTTCCCTTTATAAGTGGTGTTTGGTCTGGTTTTATACCCGTTCACTGTTGGGCTGCATCATCTACTCCCGTGGGCCTCTCTGTAAGCTGACTTAATGGATGCTACAGAGGAAAATGCCAAGATGACGGACTGCTACTTTGAGAAGAAGGACTGGAGAGCATGTACCTCCGAGGTAAGGCTTAAAGAATTGAACTGGAATTTTCTGATTTTGCTCCTACTTTCTATCCATTTCTGGTAATCACTGAACCCTCCACGACCCCGTGCTAAAACATCACCAGATGCAGCAATTCAAAGAGTGCTGGAAGCGCCACGGAAACGAAGAGCGAACATCCACCAAGGACGCCTAGGTTTGTCATCGAGACGGCCAGTCATCTGTATACTATTCGATCGCATACCTCTCTGTATTTATAGAAATACCCCAATTCATCATGAAATGCTATTTGACCTACAAGGCAGAATTGTGGGGCACCAGCACTGCAAGCTTGAGCCTGGAAAAAGTTGTCGTGCATCCTTCTCTCTCGTATCCATCTCTGCATCGCACAAACTCTACTTCGACGCCCAATTCAACCATCGAATCCTCAATTACTGTCTCTCATATAATATGAACGCCTCTCGAAGGGTCCTCTCGCAGGCCCAGCGGCAATTGCGCTGTCAAAGCCGCCTCGTCACTCGCCACCTCGACGCACGATGCTCGTCAACCTCCACAAGCTCTGCACCAGCAGCTTCCCCTTCTTCATCCTCCTCCTCCTCTTCTTCTTCCAAGTCGGAACCCGACGCCCCCCCCGCTGCCGCCAAGTCCAAATACGCGCCGTCGCCCAGACCTGCCTCCAAACCCTTTTTCAAGCCTTATTCCACCTCGTCGAGCACCACCACCACCGGCAAGGCTTCGCCCTCTTCTGCCGCCACCGCCGCCATTCCCAGTGACCTGTTCTACCAGCCGGCGACAATCGCGCACGCCGAAAATGCGACTGGCGTCGCTGATACCACGACGGACATCCCCGTGGTGGATTGGTCCGCAAGCTTCCACGGCATCGCGAGCCGGCCCGTGACGGCGAGGCAGTTTGCCGCGCTCATGAAGCCGCTCGACGTCGACGATATCGAGGTCAAACCCGACGGCATCATCTACCTCCCCGAAATTCGCTACCGGCGGCGCCTCAACGAGGCCTTTGGGCCGATGGGCTGGGGCCTGATCCCCAAAGGCGACGCCGTCGTCGGCAACTCCGTCGTCACGCGCGAGTACGCCCTGATCGTAGACGGAAGGTAAGGCACACGAAATCCAGCCCCCCTCACCCCATTCTCCTTTAAAGAAATACAGGCAAGGTACCGCAGAAACTGACAGACGGGCTACTAGGTTTGTCTCGCAGGCGCAGGGAGAAAATTCCTACTTTGGCGCCGATCAGCTGCCTTCGGCCGTCGAGGGTTGCAAGTCCAACGCACTCATGCGCTGCTGCAAGGATCTGGGCATCGCGTCGGAGCTCTGGGACCCCAGCTTCATCCGCTGGTTTAAGAAGAACCGCATGGAGGAGGTCTGGGTCGAGCATGCCACCACCAAGAAGAAGCGCACGCTGTGGTACCGCAAGGGCGCCGTCGACGTGGCCTATCCCTACCGTCAGACGAAATAAATCGAGACGAATACACTAATAAAGAAACGACGGCCCAAGAGGGGGGAAGGGGGGGGGGGGCGTCTCGAGCGATCGAAAGAAGATATTCGATCATACTGGATTTTGTCGTTGCCGAGTGAGTCCTCGCAATTGTATAATAAACTCGTCCTAATGACGGGACACTATAGACGAAATAATTCTCGTCCCTCCTCATGTACATTACAATTCATCAGTTTGCATAACTCAATGGGTGCCTTTGATTCTCTTGAACTGCACGTGCCATGAGTATACATTCCTGAGAAAATAATCATGCTGCAAAACGCCTGTTTGTATCACTGTATCACTGTAAGACTGTATATCTAAGTCCAATCGAATTAGCCAAAGTATGTAAACCCGTGCTGTCCAGCAACGCCGTTCACGCTCCAACGTCGATCCTCCCAGGGAAAGGTCTCGTCTCGGTTACTGCAGCACGAGTTGCAGGCCTAGTGCTCCCGCCCAGTGGTTGAGCCATGATCCTGATTGTGCGCGTCGTCGGCGCCGCTCCATGCCCAAGGCATCCAAGAGCCCCCGCTCGACACATTGCGCCTGCGCATGGTGAGCTCTTCCTCGGTGCCGCTGTCGGCTTCAATCTTTTCAAAATCAGCCTCGCTCCGGCTTTTACTGAGAGCGCTGAGCATGCTGAGGCCGCTAGGCGATCGGGGTGTAGGTGCAGTGTCTGCTGGTCCGTCAAAGGTGCCTGGCGCGCCCTGCTTTGGTGTTTCATTTTGGAGCTTTTGCGCCTCAGAGTCTAGAGCAGCCAGTAAATAGCTGAGACGCTCTTTCTGCGCGGAGATGAAGTTGATTTTGGCTCCAGAGTCGTGCAGGTGCTCCGGGATGAGATTGCCTGACGCAGTCATGTCGCTTGGTCCCTGGGCACTTCTAGCAACCCCAGTACCGCTAGCGGCCGAGACTGCACTCGACAAGAGGCTATAAAAGTCGCTGGCGCTGTGAGCACCGGGGGCGGTCCACTTCGCGGAAGGGATGCTAAACCTCGAGAGGAGAGACTGCGTATAGCCTTGCGCGCCGACGTTTTCGGGGACTGGCGCCGGAGGCTCAGCGGGGGGCATTCCGAGCAAGTTCTCCCTGACATAATTGATGGCTTGCCGAATGTAGGAAAGTCCCATCGATTTGAGACGCTCGTGGGAGTTGGCGATGAATTCGTCGATGTGGGCTTCGTTGTCCTGCAGAAATGGGTGGACGTACTGCTCGTATAGAATACGGGCGCCTTGGGATTGTGGTAAAATGAGGTAGAGCAGAAATATCAGGCGAAAGTATCCATAAAAGGGTATCCTGGTGGAAGAGAAGGAAGTCGTCAGTGTTTGAATGCGACGGCTAGCTAAGAGGACAAGACGAACCATGTGACAATGAATGCTACCCAAGACTCGGCCAAGAGGCAGATGCTAAAGACGACCCAGTACATGAGCCATGGTGTTAACTGCGCAGGGTCGGAGGTTTTGAGCGCCTTATAGGAAGCGAATATGGGAAAGAGGAAGGATGCTACCGAGCTAGAAAGTTGGAAAAGAAGATTGTTAGACCCTTTGCGGCACGGGACGCAGGCGAAGCCGGCGCGGGGCAAACGGATGATGGACTCACCATAGCAGCATAGCAGGTAGGTCAAACATGGTAGAATTGTGCAGTCTGGTCGGATATAGATTCGTCGGCAGTCTCCGAGGGTGGTATATATTGCTCGTGTTACGAAGAAAACAAGACGAAAACCAAAGTCAAGTGGCGGCGGAGGAAAGTGGCGGAAGTCGGCTTATCGGGAGCGCGAGATGGGCAGCTGACTGGCGACCAAGACTCGAGGCGGAGGGGTAGTCGAGCACTTGAGAATAAATATCGAGGAAAAGAGGCCAGCTAGCCGCTCATGACGGACAGAGAGTTGATGACACGATGGCAGAACGTAGAGGACAGATTGGAGCTGCGCCAGTAGGTGAGAGAATTCTATAGAGATATCGGAGAGATATGGGAGGTGGGAGTAGACGAGGGGAATCCAGAGTTGCGTCGCGTGCGAGCGATGATGCACAGCAGCAGCACGGGTGAGCCTCGAGCGCCGATTAGGGAAAGCACAAGACTGATTCTCATTGGGCAGCAATGGCGGGCAGCTCCAGTTGGTGGGACCACGGCGGGACAGGCAGCGGGCTGATATAGAGCATGGAGTAAAAACAATATGTTTCTGGTCATTGATGCCTGACGGTCATTTGACAAATGGTTCGAAAATCGTAACTTTAGCATGGTATACCGGCTCAGGAGGGATTTACTGGTCAGCACATTGAAAACTTGCCCCTCCCGCGTGGTAGGTACAAATGGCTTCAAGCAGCATTTAAGGGGTTTTTAGGTAGGCGTGGTAGGGAGCCGCTGGCGTACTACAGCGGGGGCTTGTGTCCTGCATCCCGCTAAACAAGCCACGCGCTGAGCTCAAGCTTGCTTGCTGCTTTCGTCGTTTTACTAGGCTCTATTCTCCTCCCACGTCATCAAGCACTTGTGACCTCTCTTCGCCCTTTGTCACGCATGCAGCTCTTGGTCCGGTGAGATTGTCCATGCCTTGCCATGCATTGCCTGTGCAAACATCAGCCCGCACGCCCTGCGTCGCCCTGCGTCGGATGCCGACGGCCTATTCTCGGCTTTGGCGGCCGAAACCACTAGAGATGAAGCGCGTCGAGGACCAAAACAACCACTTGGACAAGATTGCCAACCATGGGGGCTGTAACTACGATATGAATAGCCAATCCGAGTGTCTATTTGTGGCTGCCTGTAGTTTTCAGCCAACCTGCATTGCCTGCTATGTCAACGGGACACGACGCCGCCTGGCTGCCCATGAGCGAGGAGCCCATGTGGCATCGCCGCCTGCAAGACACACGCCACGCACCAATGCAGTATCTCGCATTGCCTTGCTCGAATCTGGCTCGGTATTACACAAATATCGGTAATAGCTAGCGATCAGATGCCCTTTCCGTCCGTGCAACTTGCGATGCAACTGTTTATAACGTCATCGCCCTCACCAATGCCATTGCTTCCACTTCCTCCTTCATGGCGTCCACTGAACTAACATTCACGGCCATAGTTCCCGCGCAATATCCTGTACCAACCTCAACTTGGCAAACATTCTTGCCTCGGTCATGCCGTCCGCCCCAACTGCAACGCTCGCGAACCCGCACTGCGGACTAATTCCAATGCTTCCCGTCGCCTCTTCCACGCTGACGCCCTGCCCGGCCGCCACGATGCGCGCCGCTCCCAACACGCGCTGCTTGACCGTTTCCCCATCCTCGAGCGCCGGATCTTTGGTCGTCACCACCCCGAGAACTACGCTTTTGCCCCGCGGCAGGTGCCGCAGCGGCTCGAAGCCGCCCGAGCGCTCGTCGTCGTACTCGAGGAAAAAAGTGTCGTAGTGGAGCGTCGAGAAGAAGCGCTCGGCGATGCGCTCGTACGAGCCCTGGCTAAAGTGCATCGACTTGGCAAAGTTGCCCCGGCAAATGTGCAACCCCACGTGCATGTCCGCGGGGCGCTTCGCGATGCAGTCGTTGTGCGCTTGGAGATACTGCGCAAAGAGCGCCTCTGGATCCTCGCCCTCGTCTCGGAGAGCCGTCATCATTTCGTCGGAACAAAAGTATGCGAGCGTCGGGTCGTCAATCTGCAAATTTCGCAGGCCTTCGTCGTACAGAGCTTGAATCTCTTGCTGGTAGGCCACAGCCAGATCGGCAAAGAACTCGCTATCATTGTTGTACGCCTCGGAGCTGTAGCACTTGCCTTTGGCTAGACGCAGGTGAAAGTAGCAAGGCGGCGGCATCGTAAATTTGCACAAGGACCATTGGTCCCTTGGCAAAGTGTCACGCAACATCTTCCAGTTGTCCATGTATGGGCTATCCAATCGTTTAATCTTGCCATGACAAACCACGGCCATTGGGTACTGTTTGCCGGTCTTCTTCAGAGCAGCAATTGGCGGCGCTGACATACGCGCGAGCTCCCACGGCACCGGGCTTACTTCATGAAACCCATCCAGCTTTTCGAAGAAACCCGAGAAATAATACTTGCGATCGTACTCGCCCGACGAGATGGCACGTACGCCGTTTGCCAGCTGCTTCTGAACAATGTCGTCTATGGCTGCTCGCTGAACGGCTTTCAAATCGGCGTCAGAGATGCTTCCCTCGTCGGCTTTTGCCTGCGCCGCTGACAGAGAAGCCGGTCGTATCAAGGACCCTATGTGGTCTGCGTGAAATTGAAGCTTTGTATTGGTCATGTTGCACAGCTTAAGGATTGTAGATCTAATGGAGCACACGGCAGAGGGTGAGGGCCGATGAACAACTATGTAATATTTATGCCCACCGTACCACGATGAGCCGGATCCATATGATCTGCATGACCATTCCATGGCAAAGATGTTACAGTCGGACAACCCATGTCCGCGGGGAACTTGCGTTTGCGTGTGTTGGAGACGAGACGGGTACGACGGGGTGCAAGTGCGGGCTGAACTAATAAACCCCGCTTGAAGCATCAGTCACGTATGATTATTCAGGGGGGATAGTAGATATCCGCATCTTCATCCCAGTATCAAGTACATCTTGATTGCCACCCCCGCATATCGGCAGTTCAAGATTCAACTGCCGCTTCCGGCATCATAGCGGCAAGCTACCAAGTCCCCGTTTAGGCCCGCGCCCGCACCCGCCCAAGCCGGAGCCCAACCCGGGTGTAGCTAGTGCTGCCCCATGCGCTCTATTTACTTTTACTGGTGACAAGAGGAAAAGGAAAAGGGCGCGTGATTTTATCAAATACGATGTCGCATGCATGTATGGGTACGCTGGCCGGGCCCTCCGCAGAAGCTGTCACGAGTAGCCATGGTGGCCGCAGACGCGCATGCTTCACGGCTTTAATCGGTTGGTTCGCCCTTGCGCGGGCAGGGGTTGGGTAACGAGTAACAATTCAGCTGGCCTTTTTACTGATCCTGCCCTCTTATTGGTCACGATTACCAGCAAGATGGTCCTGCTTTTCATTCGTTGGCAGAGTCCATGGATTTGCGTGCAAGGGCTGGCGGGGCCGGATCGTCCCTGTGTCTTGCCTGTCGTTCATTCAGGCCCCAAGCTCCATCGCTCCGTCGTCGGTCGATTCGATCTCTTGATTGGCGGGACTGGCTGCCGAAACGCCGATAGCCCAGAAGGGTTACCGATAATGACTGATCGTGTGGGTTTAAGAGTATCTACAGGTAACCGCGTATTGGCGTCTTCCTAGAAGCTTGCGCGGCTGTTGGTACTATCTTTTATCATGTTTTGGTGGTATTTGTGGTGATGAAAGAAATACCATCTTTATCTAGGTACATAATTCCGGCGCCACGCATTTCCCTCTGTTACCAGCTATGTTGATCTTGTTATAGAGGACGCGTTAAATGTTTCACGTTTAACTCACGGGTTGGTCGTAGTGAGACAGATTATTGAAATAATGGTCTGGCTTAAAATCAGTGGGGCGGAGTTTGTCCCTTTGTGCATTCTGTCTGGAGAGAAAGCTGAAGTTGTACTGCTCAAGATTGATGGTTGACCTTGCTCTTCGATTTGCATTTCGGGGGAGAACAGCAACATTGCCGGACAGCCATTACTACGTACAAAAATAGTATCAAATTAACCACTGAAGCTCGAACAATGAAAACAAATTTACTACAAATTGATTGTTACATAATTCAGGACCAGACGACGTGTAGAAAAGATGTTGCGGCGAATGGCTGTACCGCTACCCTACAGCGAAAAAAATGCAACAACGCGAAATCGATCCATCTGCACCGCACAACGCGTGTCCCAGCTTCGTCGCGTCTACCAACGACAACCGCGAGACGTACTGTCCATGGGTAGCAGTCAACCAGAGACGGTGTCTGAAAGGGTGCGAAATCGGGAGAGACAATCTCCTGTTTTCGATTTTTAGCATGGGTTCTGTGTTCCAACGGTAGTAGGCCATTGCGGCTTCTCAAACGCGTTGATGAATGGGGCGTCGCCCAATTAGTGACGAGATAGACTTTGCGGGATCTATTGGCATGCACAGTAAATGGCTTACGGTCGATACAGATTCCGATCCGATGAAACCTAAAGCGGAGTGAAGATGCGGCAGGAAATTACCACGCAAGGCGCGTTGGCTTGTGTTGCGGACCATCGGTTAAATTGTCCACACCTAAATCTGACCGCAGAATAGAGCGTGCGGGGAATGCGCCTGGAGAATGGGCTTTAAATGAAAGCAAGCCAACGGATATTGCTTCACAAATATTGCCCAAGTCACACCTCGATTTTCAGCATTGAGAGATGCGGCTACGCCCCGAAGCGAGCAGCAACCAACACCGTCCATGCCAATGCAGACAGGATCGCAAAGCTGCGGCAAGCCTGCTCTCCAGAGGCACTCTCGTACTCAGTATAGCATTTTTTGATGCAGCAATCGATCGAGAGCAAGTCGTGTTTGGCTGCCGGCGACACTGCGCTGCTGGAATTCCCTCCCTCTAGCCCCGAGTGGGCAGAGTCGTGCTCCCTCGAGTTCCTGTCTCACACAGCAGAATCACTTAGACGCGCTCTGCTTCCCCTTCTTCAAGCGTACTCGACACGCAGACCGAGTCACCGACAAGCCGAACGCGGGGAAGACGGCTAGCCCGCAGGCCTGGTTCAAGACACAACAAGGACTGTCACGTCCACCACCTGCAAAGACTGCATTCTTCAACAGAGATCGGCAAACGCCTTTGTCGGGCAATCGGTGTAAAATCACTGCATGAGGAGCAATATTACAGGCTGGCGCGTCACGAACCGATAGACTCAGAGTTATAAATAAAGGTTGCCAATGCCTTGGAAATGTTGCTTTTCGTTCTCTTCATTCACTCTCGTCTTTGCGATTACAGTCACTTTCTTTAAGGCTCAACGCCCTTGTCTTTCGTTTTGAACCCAGACAGCCCTTTCAAAACTCTGCCAATATGCAGATGTCCCTGATCCTCGCCCTTGGCTTGGGCAAGGCCGTCATGGCCGTCCATCTGGTCGGGAACGGCACCGCCACCGCCAAATACCCCGTCTCCATGCCCGAGACTGTTGGTGAGTTCAGCCTCGTGGGCTGCGCAGGTGACGAGGCCGACTTTGCCCACTACAAAAAGGTTGCCAAATCTGAGCACATGTCCCTGGACCTGTGCGCTGCTAGCTGCCCGTCCAAGTACTTTGCTACCCATAAAGAGTAAGTCCGCTTTCCCCGTGCGTGCCATCTGAGCGAACATCAACTCTGACGATTGTTGTAGTGAGTGCTACTGCGCGGACGACGACGCGTCTTCCCACTTGACCCAGAGCCCCCGCGAGCACTGCGTTCTTCCCTGCCCTGGCAACGACCACCATGCTTGCGGCGGTGACCGCGGCAAGCTCTGCACCGTATACAGCCGCAAGGACAAGCCCAAGTATGAGACCAAGATTGAGACTCACGTCCACACCGTGACGGCCTGCCCCTCGACCGTTGTGCACTGCCCTTCCGATCCGCACGTCACCACGCAGACCAAGACAATCACCACCGAGATCTGCCCTGACCCCGAGTGGCACAAGAAGAAGATTGTCTGCTACGGCCCCCACTGCGCGCCCGAGTATCCTTGCAAGGGTGATGACTGCCACAAGGACCGCGTCGTCTGCCGCGGGGACCACTGCTGGATCGAGCCCTGCGGCCCCGGCGACGACTGGAGCAAGCTCGTCATTCACAAGGGCGGTGACAACTGTGACTACGCCACTGGCTGCCTGGACGGCGACTGCCACAAGAAGATTGTCTGCTACGACGGCAAATGCGTAATTGAGCACTGTGTCGGCGATGAGTGCAACAAGAACCTCATCTGCGACGGCGCCGACTGCCACTACGCCAGGTGCGACGGCGACAAGTGCCACCAGAAGCTGAACTGCCCTCACGGCAAGGACTGCACTGTTATTGTTCCCTGCGACGGCGACCTGTGTCCCAAGCCCTCTCCTTCCAGACCCAGCGACCCCGTCATCACTGCCGCCCCCGGAGGTAATAACGGTGGTGACTATGGCTACAATAGTGGCAACAATGGCAATTATAATGGCAACAAGGGCGATGACCCTGGCAGATATGGCAACAACAACGGCGATTACAATGGCAACAAGGGCGATTACCATGGCAAAGATGGCAACAAGGGCGATGACCCTGGCAAATACGGCAACAACAAGGGCGATTACAATGGCAACAATGGCAACAAGGGCGATGACCCTGGCAGATATGGCAACAACAACGGTGGTAACTACGGCACCAAGACTGGTGATTACAATGGTAATCATGGTGGTAACTACGGCGGCAACAACGGCAGCAATGGTAACAACTATGGGAACAACTATGGGAACAACGGCGGCTATGGCAAGCCCGCCCCTGGCGGCACTGTCAGCGGCACGGGTGCCCCTCGCCCTACTCTTCCTCCCATGGTTGGTGGTGCTGAGCGCAACGGCGTCAAATTCGTCGGCGCGCTCGCGGGTCTTGCCCTCCTTCTATAGACGAGCGTCTTTTTCATGCTCTATTGTCTGGCGTATCTGGGTTATGATTTCACTTGACCGTTTTTAAGGCAAGCTGCTGATGGGTTGCTTCTGGGTATTCTTTTGCTGTCATTCATTAGGCGAAACACATCGTATCTCAGTATCATGGGTATTTTATCGAGTATACACGTTTCTATTGTTCAGTTTATTGTTCAATTTCTTTTGAGCCCTGCGTACTGACTGTGAAATGCTCCTACCGTCGATTGTCGGCAAATTGCTCTGCAGATCTGTTTCCCAACGCAGAAGCCGCCCACAAGGGTTCCCGGCCTGGAGAACCGCCAAGCATCGGCCGATGAGAAACTTTTATGACGAGTCATGGCTCATGGCGATTGTGGACCGAATCCAGACTGTCGGGTCACTCCATTGCAACCGGGCTCCACGACGAAGGCTGTGCGACGGGTTATCCTGGCATCACTTTACTACTTACGTGGGAGACGGTAGGACAGACAAGGGCTGAAACATTCTCTACTCTGGAACAGGACGTAGCTCGCTTCTTTTTCCTTGTTGTCCTTTTTTTCTTCTTTTTGTTTCCTTTTTGACGGCATGGGTGTGGGACAGCTGAAGGGGACCCAAGTCCGCGGTCCTGGGTCAGTGTATCGTTGGGCGGGCGTTGTGCTGTGCAACGATGCCACGACTGCGAGTTGCTTTTTACATTTGCTACCGAGAACGTGGGAAGCCTTTTGCGCAATCGTCTGTGGCACCACGGGGTAACTCGGCAGTCAGAGAAGCCGAAGCGAATATGTTGCGCAAAGCGTAAAGCAAAGAGAGAAACGATCTCGAGCTGGATCAGACGCCTGTAGTTGGTGTCGCTTGATGACGGACGGCATTCGAATAAGAGTGCTTAAAGTGCGGTAACATACAGATGGACTATACCGTGGCAGGGGGAGAGGAGAATGGAAACTGTCAACCGCCGTAACCCGCAGAGATGTAGCAAAATCTTCAATCCAAAGCCCGACAGCCATCTTATTATTGCAAAAAGGGCCCAAAAGCGTATGA
This sequence comes from Aschersonia sp. MBC 622, assembly GCA_030782805.1. NCBI lineage: Eukaryota > Fungi > Ascomycota > Sordariomycetes > Hypocreales > Clavicipitaceae > Aschersonia > Aschersonia sp. MBC 622. Next base: position 29,896 of record JARJPL010000519.1, read on the forward strand.
ATATGGGGTGCAGTGGATTGCATGCATGCCAATGGAGACGGGACGGACGTGGCACCCGCGAGGGTGGCACCAGCAAGTAGATTGCGCGCTGCGTCTTTTTTTTTTTTTTGATGGTACACCGCACTATGCGCCGTGGTTTTCGTTGCGCGAAATGTTAGACATGCTTTTCAGATTTGTTTTTTTTTTCCTGGTTCTCGTCAAGAGTGCGACAACGAGACAACAACGGGCAGCGGTCAGCTTGGACGCCTTTTGTCTTGCCACGAAGCCGACAACCCGTAGCGAGCGCCTCTTTTTTACACATATTCGGACCCGAGAAGGTATATTTTCCGACAATTGATGGTATTCTCGTGTTTGAGGGCGTCGTTTCATGCTTGTGACCTTTGTCGTGGTGTTTGTTTGCGTTGCTCGAGGGACTTGTGTGTGTGTGTGAGAGGTAAAAAAGCAAAGATTTTTTTTTTTAAAAAAAGGTGCAAGGTATCAATCACATGGTGTATGCTTACAGCCGTGAAAAAGCAAAAACGACAGATCAACTCTTTTCTCTTGAAAGTTTTAACAAGTAATCAAGGAAAAAGAAAGTCGTAGACCAGAGGGACCTGTAACCAGATTCCCGGAATGCATCGTGCAACTCTATTCGCTGGCAAGGAGGCTACCTACATAGACACAGACATGCTGCCCTACTTTTTACCAGTGCTTGTTACGGATACTCGGATTCCCCTTCCCACGCTGTTGTCTTTCATGAGGTGCACGCGCCCAGCAAAAACAAATTTTGTCCTTGTGTGTATTCCGTAATCTTCTCTCTCCTAAGCAGCGCCAGCGCAAGCCGTTGCTCCCTGTTTATTAGAGCTGAGGCTTGTCTCACGGCATGCGGATCAGAGACGACGAGAGCCCCCCCCCTCCCCTCCTTATTACCAACTGGCTGGTAACGGCCCGGCGCACCTGATCTACGGCGCGCGCACGACAACACACGGGCCATCAAAAAGGGGACTGTACTATGTATTTATTGCCTCTTTCCCCCCGGGTTTTTGATAACATTCAGGCTGGAGTTAATCCACATTTTTTATTTGCTCTGAATTACTAGTCCCAAGGCTCTCTCTCCCACCGATCGTAAACTCTGTTTCTTCTAAAAGTCTGGGTCTAGTAGGTCAAGAGCGGAGTCTTGTTACTATCGAAATAGAAACAACTAATATTTGACTAGGCTCCCCCCAATTTTCCCCCATCGCCAGACTTCTTTTGCCTTCTTCTTCTTCTTCTTCTTCTTTGCTTTTTACCTCTTTGGGGGGAAAAAGAAAAAGAAAAAAAAAAGGCAAAGCCAGGACCATGCTGCAGCGCCCGCAGGTCAAGACATAAGCTTGCCACGGCAATTCGACGCAGACAGCGGAACGGCATTTGATCCTCTAGGGCTGTCTGTCTTATTATTATAACACGAGTCAGCGAGATTGAAGCCCTGCCACTAACTACGCGCCCCAGTGTCATTCTCGGCAGCCTGCATTTCATCTAAGCACTGCGGAACCCTCGTCAGGTGGACATTGATCTTACACTGACTTGATTGGGGGACTATAAATCGGGTGCTTCCTGCTTCTGCGACCAGGCCTTTTCCCGTTGACGCCCTTCAACTATGCTACAGGATAGCTTGTCCTTGTAGCTCGATTCCGTTTCATACTTGGGGTCTGACAACACCAACAACACTCACAACACGCAACTTGCAAGTGAGCAACCATGAGTGACAAAGCGTCAACAAACTCTACTGAATTTGTTGCCGTGGGAAATGCCGACGAGGTGGCTATGATCTATGGCATTGAGCAAGGAGCAGAATACACCGACCCAGACTACACAGACGAAACACAGAGCCTCACGTCAAGCATACGCCAACATATCATAGACGGAGGTCTACGGTATCACGCATACCATGCTGGACAGTACGCATTTCCCAACGATGAGAATGAGCAACGTCGCGATGATCTCAAGCACGACCTGACATTGCACCTCTGCGATGGAAAGTACTTGCTGGCGCCCATTGACGAAATGCTCCAGAACGGAGCTCAAGTGCTCGATCTCGGTACGCACCTAACCCAACTCGTTTTTGAAACCTATTGTGCTGACAGACGCGGATAAAAAAAAGGAACCGGCAATGGAAAGTGGTGCATAGAATGTACGTATTCCAGATCTGTTGAGAACTTGGTGCTACATCATGATTGGAAGGTGACACACAACTCACATTTCCCTTAGTGGCAGACATTTATCCCAATGCTACGTTTCAGGGAATGGATCTCTCCCCAATCCAGCCTGACTGGGTGCCGGAAAACGTCTCCTTTGTTGTGGACGACATTGAGCATGCAGCCGGCTGGACCTACGACGACAACATGTTTGACTACATTCACATCCGACATATTGTACACTCCATCAGAGACCGCCAAGAACTCTGGAGACGAATATTCAAGTAAGAATGATTTACCCTCCTCTACCTGATGGGTATAATCAGGAGCTAGAAGCTGCTGACACTTGTTCTTTGCAAACTCACTTTCAGACACCTAAAGCCTGGCGGCTACGTTGAAATTCAAGAGTTTGAGTACATTGCGGGGTGCGACGACTCCTCGTGCGACGGACCCTACCCGTGGCGCGACTTTCTTGAAAACCTGCGCCGAGGCTTGCAAGCGCTCGGCGGCTCCGACCTGCTCGGAATCCGGCACGTCGAGGAGGAGCTCTCGCAGGCGGGCTTCCAGGACATTGGATACCGCCGCAAAAAGTGCCCCAACGGGCCCTGGGCGCGCCGGCGGCGGCTACAGGAGTGCGGGCATATTTTGCGCGACGTCTGCATGGAAGGGCTCGTCGGCCTCGCTCGCCGTCCCTTTCGTGACGGCCTCGAGTGGACGCCGGCCCAGACCGAGGTCTTTCTCATCGACGTTCGCAAGTCGCTCACGGCGGTTGGAGAGAATGGTTTGCCAAAGTATCACTCGTATTTTCCGTTTCATAACTTGCATGCGCGGAAACCTCTGGATGCATGAAAGAAAAAGTCGAGTGAAAAAAAAAACAGGGCAAGTCTAGTGGTTGTTTCCGTATCTCGGTGCACAGTGTCCAAGGCTCGAGTTTGGCAGCTAGGCAGCTTTCATCACGAGGCATCGTGTGATGAGCCTCTTGTTGCAGCAACAGCGTACTGTATCAGGCGGTCAGTGTGTTTGTGCTACATGTTGAATAGAGTGATATGCCTCAGGAGACAACATTCAGAGGTAAATGACCAATGTTGACTCATACGTCAGCGGCCAAAGGGGGTGCCGATAGTGATTTGTGATTGTGCGTAAAGCCTCTTCTGCCTAAATATAATATAAAAAGCTGCAATCCATGCCTCGACTGTATAACGCAGAGTGAAGCGATACGAAAGTGGCAAAACACGACAATGACGGCTGGCGAGTAGACAGCTTGGACACATTCCTTGCCATCCTCAGCAAAAGGAGCGGGTGACGTTGATAAGGAGCACATGATTCCACATGTGCTGCAAGGAATGCGATTATGCATCTCTGCTGCCTAAATCTGCAGAGCCACGTGAGAGCCTGTCTGGGAGAATATAAAAATGACAGGTTGGTTGAGGCGGAAAAAAAACCAACAGAGGTGGCGAATCACCCACCGCATGGGGGGCCTGTCAATGCCCAGACCCGGGGTAAAAATAAACATGTGATTGCTGTCAATGGCGGTGACGTCGAGGTAATTCAAAATAATACAGCCTTATTGGTAGCTCGTGTTATCGTGGAACCCTGGTGCATGCCAGAAGTCTCGCGACAATCGTCCCCTCCCCCCGTGTAAGTCAAGGATTGGTCGGTAGCTAGGATACCCGAGTGTAATGAGTCACTGAAAAGAGCTCGTCCCGGGAGTTCACATGTAAATCATGACGAGATTTAATCATTAACAATAATATTCTTTTCAGAAAACAACAGAGTTTCACGAGGGCCGTGAATTTTTCTTGGCATCGTGACAATGTTGTCGTTGTTCAACACACGCCCCAACGCCCGTTGGTCATGTGCTCCATGGCAGACGTCTGCGTATACGATTGAAACCGATTCACGTCTTGGGCAAAAAAAAAAAAGAAGCCGCTTAATTATGCATCCAATAAAGAAACCCTAGGAGCTAATTTCTCCCCCCTGCAAGAGATGAAAACCCGTCTTCATTCTCACTATCACGGATCCGCGATCGAGTCACCGAAATCTTGCATGACCTATTTCCCTTGCTGCACGAGGCAAAACAAAATAAAATAGAGACGGGAGCCCTGCGGTGACGTATTGCACATGCCATAAAAAAAAAAAAAGGGCCAGCAACCAATCGGTTGGGCAAGACGCTAGACGAATGGGTCCCTGCGCACCGCCACAAGCAGCCACTCCCTCCACGTGGCGGATAGCTTCCCAATGTGGCGCAATTATCCCCGGTGTGTGGCGTTGGGCAATGACAGAACAAGGACGGCGAGAAAGCGTGAAAGAAACTACTGGATGAATTTCTTTCTCTTTCTTTGTCTTTCTTCTCGCATGAATTTCTTTCATCTCGCACGCCTTGTATGCCCAAACGTGCAAGTCAAGGTGGGCAACCCAGAGAAAAAAACAAAAGGGAGCCCGTCCTGCGGCTGAATAGGGCCGCTGTAGGCAATTATGCCGCCCAATAACACGTATTCAGTGACCATTACACACCATGCGGCCCGAAAAGGGCACAACATTTCCCGCCCAAGAATCCAGCTAGAAGCAACGGGGGAAAAAAGAAAACGAAAAAAAACCCATTAGGGCTTCAACCGCAGACGCGACTCAATAATAAATTCGCCTTGCATCAGCGGCAAGGCGCGCGCCGGCATGAGCTGCATGCTGCCGGGCTTGCTTCGCTGGCGCACCCCTCTGGCTCTCTTTTGGTGTGGGCCAGCGCATGAAGAGGTTGGGTATCCGCGCAGCATGTTGGGCTTTTGCCAAATAGCTGAATGACTGCAGTGCTTTGGGAGCCTACCGAGCACGAGGGGCACAGATGGAGAATCAACTTGAGTGCAGAGAAAACAGCTGGCTGCATGGCCCCAGACAAGAATGACTACATTCTGACGGGGCACCCGCCCGTCCGGCAGCTGTGTATATGCACACGCCCGACCACTGCGTCCCTAAGTTTCTTACCCGTTGCTAGGTGCATTGGGGGCCATGCTGTGAACTGTGATACGGCCTACCAAGAGCAAAGCACAACAGAAAGATGGCAGGAAGATGGCGGAAAGATGGCATGAAAAGCGCGATATATTGCGAGATCAGAGTAAAGGTGAAACAGTCGCGTGGTGCCGGTAGAGCTCTGCCCACCTACATGCTTGTGCTGCTTCTGGCACCCATCGGCGCCGTCAAGAGAAGCTTGCGGGACATTGTCCGATTTCGGCAGCATTCATGTCAATCTTGATAACTGAAAAAGCTCCTTGAGAAAGATAGAGTGACCGTTGCTTCGGTATTCGTTGTTTCCCGGCTTATGTGCGTGCGTCATGTCCTTGGAGCAGTCGTTGGAATAAGGCCAGCCCTCGTCAACCGAGGGACCCCTCTCATGGATGCAAAACTCCCCTCTCGCTCGCAGCATCATATGTCATCGCGTTTAACAAATCGTTGACATGGTCCATAGTTTTGCTACACACCCATGCTCCATTGCTTATTCAAAGCAAAGAGTCGGTCAGCGCGTATCAGAGGCCGTGATGGTCCGTCCATCCTTCACCTACAATGGTGTACTGATAGCGCCGCTAAACATCGTCATTGTCCCTGTATCGTTGATGTAGGCAAGTACATATTCATAGATAATCCAGAGCAACGACTCAGCTCAAATGACAGGGGTAGATGAGGCAACTCAATGGGGTGCGTCGTTGTTGACAGAAGGAGCCAGTATCACTTGGTCGGAGACTCTCATCCATTAGTATCCAATCACAATTCAGCCAACATGGATTCTGCCACGACCCTTGAACAACGTAGAAGGAGCTAAAATAGAGGGCCGGCTTTTGGCATCAATACAGATTGTTTTCTGCAGCGGCGCCGCAGTTGGGAGCGAATACATGAGCCTCGTTTGATCGTTTCGAGGTGCGAGTCTGACATCATGAGTCACTTTCCCGCGCTGCCTGCTATTAGTCTTGCCTTGTGGATTATTATTAGGGAAGCGGCAGTCGTGCTAGTGAGCTCCTTTTCAATTTGGGGCTTTTACCTCATCGAAAGAAAAGTGAGGCGGTTGTCCTGTTTTAGTGCTCAGGCGACGTTGCTCGTCTTGGCCAGCGAAAATAAAATAAGATAGGATTCAGGCAGCCATGCACACAGGCCTGGGCGTCAAGTGTGAAGTAAGACCAGGGGGGCCTGGCCAATTCTGCGCGAGATCACCTCCATCCCTGCCAGATAGGATGGTAATACGCACAATAATTTTCCGTTTTTTTTTTCATGTCAAATTTCTGTTCTTATGATTGTGAGGGGCGTCGGCTACCTGCCCAGTGATGTCAAGTCTTCTAGAAGGCCTGGCAATACGGGCGTGTATGGAGTGACGTGGATGGCTAGTGCCAACTATCATGAGCAAGCGATGGCGTGAAATGTGAAGAAGCTTTTGTAAAAGGGCGGCAATGTGGCGGTGTGAAATCAGGGCGACGATGAATGGTAAAAATATAGGCCATTGTTTGTTGATCTTGTTGTTCGCAGTTGTCTTGGTTGGCTGGTGTCGCTGCTTAAGAACCTGGTAGTTCTGTACAATTTGAGACGCTAGGTCAGAGCCCTGGCCTTGGTCGCAGCGCCAAAGCTCCACAAAGTATGAAATTCCGGTAATGTGGTCAATAAATAGAATTTGCATCCTGGTAAATGTTGGCTCCCACTACCATGCCAAGTGCTCATGATGCGTCGAGAGCTGGTATACGAACCTCAACTCGAGTCGAAACTACCTTGTTACACAGAAACAGACAGACAGACACACACACACACAACTTACAAGTGACAGGCATTCTTTTTGGGCATCGCTCATCGTCCAGCACGGCGGGCCGCTGCCACTAACTACTGCGTTAGCATCCTGCGGAGAGCGGGAGGGTGCGGGTTCCCGCTTGCTGTGGAAACTCTAAAACTCCACCAAACCCGAAGTTGCAGGAGCTTCGAGATGGATGTGTAGCGCAATTCACCATCTGGACGCGTAGGTCTATTGGTGATACTTGTGTGTGAATGATTTTTTCATCTCTGTTTGGAGTGTCGCGCGCCGGCCCGTATTGGCAAGCGAGTGGCTGAGACGAGGCAAACCAGTCCGCTGTGTACTCCGTAGCCGGCAGTGAGCGACATGTGTACGAAAATGACTGCGGATCAAGGAGCGTTGTGTACGGTAATGCTTCGCTCACATGATGAGCTGCAATATGTTCGGTAGGCGTCCGTATCAGCGACTTATCTGCGCTGCAACTGGTTATCTGTGCTGCAACGCAGACAAGTTATTGCATGCTGCTAACAGTGCATTAATGTGGCTCTGGATATATGAACTGCTGCAGGAAAGCACCCTATTCGCCCAGGCAGGAGGCGCCTGTCTTAGCAGCAGACGCAGCGTGAAAGTACAGACGGATTGTTGGGGCGCTTGGGAGCTGTGTGGCGACCCTGACGGCCGCCGAGTCATGGACTTGCAATCGGCAGATGATGGAACGTGGACAAGTCAGGGCCGACAAGGTGCTACTCTGGTCGTGAGCTCATGCAAATGACTTGAGTCGTAGCTTGTCCTCTTGGTTGCTGCTGTAGTGCGCCCAATGAGGGCCGATATACGGCGCCACTGCGCCTTGTCTTGCTCACCCACCACCTGGTGCACACATGTGACAGCAAACCCCTCGAAAAGCTGCAACGGGCTGTCTTTGCCAGCATGTAGGCTGACTTTCCGGGAGCGCTTATTTTGGGCAACTAACGATCAGTGTACGTCTGGCGATCTGAGAGACAGATGTGAGTAAACATATGCGTCCAGGTTGCTGCATGAAAATATCGAATGCTGCGAGAATGGAAAAAGGATTGTAGCCTTGCACAAGAACCAGACTATACGGATACAAGCTGGTGGCTGCTTGAATAACTACGGGGCAAGCTAGTCGATTTCGTAGTAGGAATTCGATGCAGCAATAACGTTGGTCATGGGTTATACCGTATTGCTTGCAAATGGCGCGCTCGAGTAATAATTCGAATTTTGTAGTGGCAAACCTCATCTGCGGCGATAAATAGTAAAAAAGATGAATTGGCAGCAACCCGTATCCGTACTCGAGCAGAAGCCTTTGTGCGAGGGATGCCCGCTCATCAGGGTCAAGTTTCGAGCTTATTACAGAGTGGTATTGGTATCTTATACGAGACGGTGCGATCTGGCCGGGAGGCAAGGCACCCATGATTGAGAATGAGGCCATCAAACTGTGAATGCAGAGTTTTCTTGTTTGCGTTGGTCGCGGAAGTGAGATCTTGGTGCATCCGGCCGCTAAATAGACAAGGTCGGCTCGACACTGGAGCCGTCATTTCGGTTGACCCCTGATAGGTGGTAATTGGACTCCATTGACGGGGGCTGGGGGCAGAGTTTTCTCGCAGGCAGCCCTGGAATAGCGTGGAGCGTATCTGCTCGTAAACGTCACTGGGATTCCAGAAAGCGCAGGGAAGCGCAGGGAATGATGACAAGGAACGATGATGAATCAAGGTGAGAAGATAGGCTGAAGACTGAGCTGTGAATGTGGTTCGCTCAACGATGTGTCATTGGGAAGAGGGAAAGGAAATTTCTTTTTTTGAGGAGTATCGTAGTTACTAAGGTACCTAGCAAGCCTAGCTACCTAGGTAGGCACGTAGGTAGGCAGAGCCAGGCATGATTGTAGCGAGTAGGCGACTAGGTACCGCCGTAGGCAGGTAGGCGTGGGTGCGCGACTGCCGACTGGCAAACAGCAATGCTAGAAGAGGTAGCGCATTGTCAGCAGTATGGATGGGCGAGCGAGGGGTAAAAAAAAAGGGAGATTTTGTCTGGTATTCATGCTGGTATGGCTCCAAGTTTTTCTATTTTTCATTTGCCAAAATAATAAAATTTGTGCGTTTGCCATGTTGTTTATTGCTGGCATTCTGCAAGAATTGCAGTGCTCTGCAAATGGGCCGCACAGGGCACCAATAGCCAAGACGATGGATTCCATAACAGCTGTGTGGCTTGTGCGCAGCAATAATAATAATAAAGAAGAGGCTGGCGCAGTCAGTGGTTGGCTAATTATTGGTGCAAAGTCAAACGTTCCCGGGCTCCAGCGGCGTCCAGGGCCTACTAGATGGTGATGGAAGCTGCGCGTTTGTAAGCAAAACACAGAAGAGAAAAAAAAACAAAATTACTTTTTGAAACAAATTAATAGGTAGGCAGCAGAAAGCCCAGCATAAAAAAGAAAACAGGGCAAGAGGGACAAGAAGATGAAAGACAGTATGATTTTTTCTTTGGCTCAGCACACCACTAGCGTTGTCCTTTTTTCTTCTTCTATTATTACTGGTAATACAAGGGCGTGCTGTGCTTGTGCGATATCTTGGCCCGCGCTGGCTGCCGAAATAAGAAGCATCTGGCCAGATGGTTGCCTCTCTTGAATGACACCCCCTCAACCACTTGGAGTCTTGGACACTGCCTTTTTCTTTTTTTCTGTTTGACTACTGCTCGGCCCCTGCACGCCCGCCTGGGCTGGTTTGGCTGGGTCGGCCTGATTTTTGCTTGCCACCCCCCCTAAACACCCCCCATGCCCCCTAATCC
>JARJPL010000520.1:0-106308 GCA_030782805.1 Aschersonia sp. MBC 622
TAAACAGGCAGCACTTAGACAGCCCTATTTGTCTCGGTTGTGCAAATTCTCTCCGATACTACACCACTGAGAGTAGCCTAGAAGTAAGTAAGCCTTCAAAGTAAGGAATTCCCATCTCAGTATCTAAATCGTGTTTTATACGTGTGTAGCATGGGTATAATAAACCATGCCAAAGACTAAAAGAGACACTGCATGCGCATATTTTCCCGCTCAACTCCAGAAATGCAACGACTGTGATATCTTCACAGCCCGACCCTCGCAAACATGTCATCATACAACTTTCCCACCCATCCATCCTGCAAACCCCCCCTCGCCACGACCCCCATGCCGCCCACGGCCCACGCCGCAGCCACCAGCGCCACCACTCCATGCAGCGACAGCCACCTGTTCCTCCTGTTTCTCTGCGTCTTCCTGTCCACCGTCAGCGCCGCTGCGCCGCTCCATCCCTGCGTCGACGGCGCCCATCCGCACCACTTGGCCGCGCCCCAGACCATGTGGCCCGCAGCCGACGCAATCAGCCCCCAGTACGCCGCGTGCGCAATCACCGGATGCCGCGCAAAGCTGTGCGCCACGTACACCAGCCCAATGTTGGCGCTGTCGCCGTCAACCGCCAGCGGCAGCAGCCGGTTCGCCCAGACGTGCGCGGCGCCAAACACCGCCAGCGCGTAGCCGGACGCGGATATGTAGCTAAAGGGCGGCCAGAGGGACAGCGCCGCGGCGCCCGTCTGCGAACGGTGCAGCGCGTACATGGCGGGCGTGCCGCCGCCGTAGCGACGCATGTTGGCGCGCCGCCGGAGCAGCCGGAGGGCGATGCCGGCGCCGACGTGCAGGGCTGCGGGCGCGGCGACGAGGAGCGGCTCCAGGAGGGGCGTCTGGTATATTTCGCGCGTCATGAGGAGGTAGGTCTCGGAGGCGGCCACGGAGCGCTGCGCGGCGGGGATGAGGGACACGTTGGCGAGGTGCAGGGTTGTGAAGACGGACATGGCGTAGCTAGAGTAGCGTTGAATGCGTGAGACTGAGAGGGGCAGGGTTGGTCAGTGCACAAGTCGGATGTTGGCAGAGGGGGGAAGACGGAAGTCGTACGGTAAAAGATGGTGCTGTGGCCGCCATGGGTGCTAAGGCCAGGCCCGGTGGTGGTGCTCGCCGAGTCGATCGACGCCGCCATGATGGTGTCGGAGCCATCAGTTTCGACGCCGTCGTCGAGCGTCTTCTCGTCGGAGGGCTGCGGCGACTCGATCGGGGACGGGTCGAGCTCGAGCAGCGAAATGATGGTCTGCTGCGACGCGCGGTGGTTGAGCGACTGTGTGCCGTCCATGGCGAAAGCCTGCGGTTTAAGCGTGCTCGATCCACACTTTGCAGTTCGGTGTTGTAGTGCTGCGTGTAAGTCGGGATGAGCTTCGCAGGCTCGAGGATATATAATGGGAGGCGTGTTGAGAGGATGGCCAAGCTGTTGGTCGTCGCGTTGGGCGTCTCAGGGCCCAGTTGTGGCCCGTGGGGAGCCGAGGCTGGCCCCGTCAGCATGAATTGCAGTGCTGTCAGTGGGCAGCCACGCTGAAAGAGCCCCGCCGCGGCGCTCTTCTCCCACTGAGCCGCGCACCGCGCTTCAGCGTTTCGCCCAGCCCATCACCAGCTCCAACAAACACCAACCCTCCTTCAAGCCTTCAACACTACGCATTGTCCCAAGCGCGTGGCCTCCTCAAAATGCCTCCGGTACGCCCCCATATTCCTTTCCCTCCTTCTGTCGCAGTCTACTGATGCTTTCCCACCCAGCGACATCAAACCCTCCCCCCCGCCGCCACGTCGTCGGCCCGCGACGCACAGAAATCATTTTACTGCGCCCTCTGCGCCAAGGGCTACACGCGGATGAACGACTACGAGGCGCACCTCGGCAGCTACGATCACTCCCACAAGCAACGCCTCAAGGATATGAAGGCCATGGTCCGGGACCCGGCAGCCGGCGCGCGTGCCCGCAAAGCCGAGGCCAAGGCCGACGGCCTCATCAGCATCAAGGTGCCCGACGGCGGCGGCGCTACTGCATCGACGGCTGGGGGAGGCTTCAAAAAGGGCGGTTTCAAGAAGAGTGGGTTCAAAAGCACAATGGCGCCCGCCGCAGAAGGCCAGGGGAAGCCCGAGACGGTGGCACAGCCTGTGCGGCCGGAGGCAGTGGTTACGACGGCCACGATTAAAGCACCGCTGGGGACGGGCGAGAGCGATACCGAAGACGAAGGCTACGAAGTGTACGATCCGAGATACCCGACCGATTGAGAGGTCCACACGAGATGAGGTCACGCAGAGATGATGTGTTCGAAATCAAAAGGAAAAATTGCCTGCAAGCAAGTCATGACTTTTTTTTTGGTATCATTATCATTACAAGTGGGATTTGCTACGCAACAGCTTTTGCGTCCTACATGGACCCCGTGTGATGGTGTCCATGCACTGAATTACTCGTTGGTCCAGGCACCTGCCCAGCCTGTTGGTGAGGCTGTTGATGCGGCTGCTGCTGCTGCTGCTGCTGCTGTTGTTGCAGATGTGCCGCTCCCGGCTGCAGCCATCGATACGACTCGATATGCGATAGATCCTCTTCCAGCAGTCCCATCATGTTGCGATTATTTACAAACCAGTCGGCAATCTGCGCGACCTGCGGATTGTGCGGCACCTGGCTTCCCGCCGCTGTCGGTTGTCCGTTGGGATGCACGCCGCCGCCGCTACCATCGTGCGCGGCCCCCGTCATGGTCTGGTCTTCCATGGGCATCAACCCAAGCTGGCTGAGGTACATTTCAAACTCGTCGCCAATGGGCACAACGCCGTGGCCGTTGCTTCCGCCGCCGCCGTCTTGCTGGTGCTGCTGCTGCGCCGATTTGGCCTCGACATACAGCGTCAGCACGTCGTACATGACCTGGCACAGACGGTACAGCTTCTCGACCGCCTCGGACGAGTCCCGCGCCAGGGCTAACGAGGCGACGAATTCTTTGAGGATCTTGAGGTCGTCGGCAGATGAGGTTTCAATGACGTAGCAGAACAGCACGAAGAAAGGAGCAAACGGGGTTAGGAGGAGGTTCCTATAGATATGAGCCGGGCATTCAGGACGAGATAGGATATTGTAATGCAAAAACGGCTTCTTACCAGTGAACGTATATGGTCTTGACAAAACTGCCGAGATCGATTAACCGTGCGCAGTCCTGATGCGCACTCATAGCTCTCCGCGCCGCCTCGAGACACTCATCGCAGAAGCGGCTCACCGAGCGCTCAGGCGCCGGTATGACACGATAGATGAGCGTCTGCGTCACGTAGTACTGCACTTCATCACCGCGGATAAAAACATCCACCACATCCGAAATATTCATCTGCTTGATGTAGCTGTAGGCGTTGCTCCTCGCCTGGTCGCCACGGACGCCCAGCTTGCGGCACTGCTCGGCCAGCCCGCGCGCGCGACGCACGAGCTCGTCCTGCGGGCAGTGCAGCGCTGCGGGGCTGTACAACTGCTCGTATATGACGCTCTGCAGGCCAGATATTTCCACCCACATGGTTGGCACGGTGTCAGCGCCGCTGTTGTCGAGTAAATCAAACTCGAAGACGCGAGGAATGTCAATATCGCACTCGTGGATGACGGAAGCGCGACCGAGGCGCAGACCGAGACCCTTATCGAGAGTGTAAATATGCCAGAAGAGGATACGCTTGATGCGCGCAATCTCGGGCGGGTCGTGCGCGAGACTGTCTTGGCGGTGGAAGCCGCCCGTGAGGCAGAGCTGCGCGCCGGCCGAAGCAAAGTGCCAGGCGACGGTGGGGCGGGAGACGTCGACGGCGTAGAGGCTCTGCTGTGAGTTAGTATGATGAAGATGGCGGGATAAACGGAGACGTACGCCAAGTAGAAGGGCTTGGACATTGTCGATTTTGGCGGACAAGAGCATCGGTAAGTTGGCCAGTGTGGTTTCGAGGTTGGCACGGCATAGTTGGAAATGACGATTGTATTCTTCCCTCACATCAGGGTCTGAGCAAAGAGAATGTTGCTCCAGGAACAAATTATATAGCAGAGCGCTGACGACGGCGAAGGTGGCATCAGACACGTCTTCTGTGGGGAAGTATACCGCTCGACACAGAGTGGTGATGTCTGTAACGCCAACCAAGTCGCACATGATGGTGAATAGTGTCACGGGAGAAGCTAGGCTAATTAGCACGCTTTCAACAGGGATGGTTCGTCATGTATACCCTTGTTCTTTTTGAGTAGCTCTACGACCAGCGCCATGGGTGGCAGAGGAAGCTTGGATACGCCGCCGGGGGGAACAGCGCGCTGCAGCGGGAACCGGGGCCGGTGTTCCGGGCGGCTTTGCTGCATCTCGACGAGCTGGCCGAGATTCGCCAAAGCCGCTTCCATCTTAGGGTTGGCGGAGCGAAGCGACGTTCGCTTTACGGCACGCTCGAGAAACTCGCTAGCAAAAGCAGTGTGGACCGTCAAGCCCGAATCGCCGCCAAAGGCGGCGTCCTCCTCACTGCTCTCATAGTCGGCGGTGGACTCGCACGTCGGGCCGCTGCTACCTGTCTGCGGAGTGGAAATGATGCGGCTGGTGGCGTCGTTAGGAACACCGGATGAGGCGAGATTTCTGAGAAGCGTCTCGATGCTGCCGAGTCGCGACTCGATTTGGTCGATCTTGCGCTCACTGAAGTGGTCAGTGTGAGTCGGTCACAGCATAGTGGCGCCAGCATACTATTGAGAAGAGATGAGAACACGTTGACGGGGTTCTTTAGGGCGCTGACCAGCGCCGGTAGAGGTACAAGGACGCTTGGCCGTTCTGCAGTTGGAGCAAGGCCAGTCCTTGTCACAGCGAATCTGGGTAACAGTTTGTTAGCGGAATCTGTAACGATGGAGAGCAGTGGGTAGGATGCCCTTGGCATCAAGATAGAGTGAGGCCGTGGTGGCGCCGACCTCATTGCAAAAGCCGTAATCGGCAGAACCATCAATCATGGCAACGGCTTCTCGATGCTTGCCCAAGATACGATGGTGGAAGACAATACGGGGGAATAGAAAAAGACAAGGCTAGGCCCGGGGTGATAAGGAGCGTGACGTACCTTGCGGAGACGGCACTGATCGCACTATGAGCGGGAAAATGAGCAGGTTAGCAAAAGATATCCGAGACAAAATCGCTCTTTTATACGCAGGATGAGGGAAATAACAGCAAGCTTGTGACAATGGGAGGTATGCGCAGACGGCAAGCAGAGCACACTATGGTTTGGCATGATGGCTTCGTTGCGGTATTTTGCACGGCCGAGGGAGGGTAGAGGGAATTTCTGAATGAAGCGACACTAGGAATGAAGTGTTGATGATGCACTCCGTGGTGTAGATGAAGACGAGGCTGGAATGGGCAAGAAGAAGCCGGGGTGTGCGCGGAAGGGCAGAGGGGGTGTACGGATAAACAGAGAGCAAGAAATGAAAAGTGTATTAATAGAAATGAGGTAAGAAAAAAAATAAATACAAAGGGGGACGGGGCGGCATCTTACCGCTCGACGGCCAGAGGCATCTTCGGCAGCGGCTGCGTTGGCGGCAGCGGGGCCGACCATGAGGACTTGCGGCTGCTGAGGGGTGCTGTGCTGCATGGCGACGCGGGGATTGACGTAGAAAAAAGCCGCGATTGGCAATTGACTTAGCCTGTAATGATAAAGCAGCGACGGAAAAAGAAAAAAGGGACGATGCAACAAAGGCCCTGTTTTTAGGGTGTTGCACTAGAGGGTGCACAGAGGCGGCTTGAAAGTAGAGCGAATAATTCAGACGGAAAAGCCGGGTAAGCACGTTGACTTCATAACTGGGTTTAGCGAGATGGCGTGAAGCCGCAGGCTAATTGAAGACAAGAGAAGAAAAAGAGAGACAAATTGGGTGATTGAGTAAATGCGATTAGCCCAGCCCAGCACGCAGCATAATCGTCGGGGGTGGCGTAAGGAATCCGTCTTGGTGGGAGTAAGCGTGAGCGTGAGCGTGACACAAGATGGCGGTAGTCGGAATGCGGATATAAGAATCGGACACGACGCGGTGAGCGGCCTTCTAGAAGAAATCGTGAGGCGGAAAATCAAGGCGGACAGTTTAACAAAGACACAAAAAACGGGAAAAAACTATATTGAGCTGCAGGAGGGTAAGACGCGCCGAGTCACGGAGGCAGGTGCAAATGTCAGACGTTGGCTTGTGGCTGGTTGTGGCTGAGTCAACACGAGGTCGGCCGGGGTGTCGTTCTTGGTGGCGCTTCCAATGTCGAGTAGAAACGTGCTGTTGGTGTTGGCCGAATCGCTGATTTGGTGAATCCAAACTTTGTGCCAGTTTTCTTGCTGCAGCTCGTCGAGAGCAGAAGCAAGCGGAAGCAGAAGCTTGCAAAGAGGGTAGCAGCAGACTGGCTGGCCAATATACGGTGCAGCCGGGCACCGCGGGGGCCGCGGACGCCGAAGATCGGACCGTTATGTTTTAGGTGGCGCAGGTGGCAGCTGGCAGATGGCAAGCGCGCGCACACTTTATTTTTATTTCATGGGCATCTGTCAGGTGTAAACGGCCATCGCCGGTGAGGTGAAGAAGAAAAAAGCATTTCAAGACGCGTATGGTGACGAATATGGCTCCAAGCAATCCAGATAGATTGAATTGCAATGTGAGTCGCAAAACCGTTTTACGACAGGGAAGTGGCTGCACCGAGTGCGAGTCAAACAGTTCACCGATATGTACGCTGCGGCGGGCTGATGGGTACCCACTTTTTCATGATTCGCTGCCGCTCATCATATTATCACATCTAGATCATCGCATATCCTCACAACATAACATCACATACCGTAACTAATTGGCGAATCCACCCTCACCGCGTACTTAGAAATCCCCCATGTAATCCACCAATCGCCGCGAACAGCCAGACGCAGCACCCATCAATCGCTCTTGCCCTTGAACTTTGCCTTCCCGCTCCATGCAGCATCCTGCAACATGTTGTATGGTGACGACTCCAACCCGTGTCTGCTGAGGTGTGCTGAGGTGTGCTGAGACTATTTTACGGCACAAGATAAAAGTCCATCTCAGAGCGCCACGGATCCATTCATCCCACCAATTATTCCTTCGCCTCCCCGCACCTCTCCCGCCGAGTGACGCATCGCCTTATTACTTGCTGCCATAGGACTCCGGGTTCTAGGGACCCGAATGTGCAGCTAATCGCCCAGGACCCACGCTGATCCTGTTCGGTTTCAAAGGATTCGGGTAGCCTTGCCGTCTCCCTTTCTCTCCTTTGTGCGCTTGCTGATTAAATAAAAACAAACAGTTGGCCCAATCGAGGCGTCTAATTAGCCTTTCATGCCGTCCACAAAAGTCTCCGCCGTCGTGGTCGAAGTTCCGATCTCTACTCCATACATCGACATCGTTCGCAGCCCAACACTTCTCCAACAGAGACGCCCATCCTCATGATGGAACAAAAGGAGCGTTCGCCTTCGCCTGATACATCTACCAGACCTACTATAGAAGCACCGACACAGACACCGAAAGACGAAAAGAAAGATGATGGCGATGGGTCGTTCAAATATTACTTGGTGAGCATCGCTTGTTTCCTTTGCGCAAACACGGCAGCTCGCTGACCTCGACAAGCGCGTCTTCAAGTACAATGACTCCAAGGGATGGATCATCAACTCCTTTGCCTTCCTCTGCATGATCGCCTCCGGCACCACTCTCCCATTGATGGATGTCGTTTTCGGCTCCTATGTCAATGCCTTCAACCACTTTGTCGCCGGCACCTTGTCGCCCGCCGGCTACCGCAAGGAGGTGGCGCACTATGCGTACGTCGTCTACGCCAGCAACTAAGCATCACTGTCGCTAATTGTCATAGCCTTTTTTTCATATATCTCTTTATCGCCAAATTCATCTTGACTTATATATGGACAGTATGCAGACCTCAATCCGTGAATAATATCCCCGCTGACATTCCAGGTCGCCGTCTCCTTCACCTCCATTCGCGTCGTCAAAAAGATGCGCGTCGACTTTGTCCGCCAGACTCTCCGCCAGGAGATTCCCTTCTTCGACGCTCCCTCCAGCTCCATCTCCAGCCAAATATTTACCAACGGCAACCTTATCACCAATGGCATCGCTGAGAAGCTCGGCATCACCATCCAGGCCATATCCACCTTTGTCGCCGCCTTTGTCGTCGCTTTCGTCGTTCAGTGGAAGCTGACCTTGATCGTCATTTCCATTGTTCCCGTCAATATTATCGTTACCGTTGTATGTGTCACCTTTGACATGATATGCGAGTACAAAATGTTTGAAATCTACAGCAAGTCGGGCACCATTGCCGAAGAGGCCTTTGCCACCATTCGCACCGCCCACGCCTTTTGGGCCTTTCCTAAACTGTCCCGCCGCTTCACCAACATCCTCGAAGAGGCCCGCCTTGCTGGCAAAAACAAGTGTTTGATTTATGCTATTCTCTTTTCTTTTGAATTCTTTTGCATTTTCGCCGGCTACGGCCTGGCCTTTTGGCAGGGCATGCGCATGTATGCCAGCGGCGAGATTGCCCAGCCTGGTACAGTTGTAACGTGAGCACTCCCTATCTCTCCATCGCCTTTCCCTTGTGTCCCCGACCGCAAATATCTTGTATTGCTCTGCCCTCTTTTTCTTATCGAAAGGCTAATTTTTAGTGTCATTTTTGCTGTTCTTGTCGCCGCTCAGGCTCTCACGCAGATTGCCCCCCAAACTGTGGCCATCTCCAAAGCAGCCGCCGCTGCCCACGACATGTTTGCCGTCATCGATCGCAAGTCAGCCGTAGACTCGCTTTCCACGGCAGGCAAGACTATTCCTAACTTTCAGGGCAATATCAAAGTCTCCAACATTGACTTTTCCTACCCTTCTCGCCCTGACGTGCCCATCCTCCAAAACTTTAGCATTGAGATTCCCGCAAACAAGACGACCGCCTTTGTCGGCGCCAGCGGCTCCGGGAAGAGTACCCTGTTTGGTCTGCTGGAGCGCTGGTACTCGAGCTCCGCGGGTGAAATCACGCTTGACGGCCACGACCTGACAGACCTCAATCTACAATGGCTGCGCACCAGCATGCGTCTCGTACAGCAGGAGCCCACCCTCTTCACCGGCAGCATCTACCAAAATGTCGTCGATGGTCTCTCTGGCACCGCCATGGTGGACCTACCAGACGACGAAAAGCGGCGTCTGGTACAGGAAGCATGCGAATCCTCTTATGCCCACGACTTCATCTCCGAGCTGCCCAACGGCTATGACACCATGATCGGCGAGCGTGGTGCATCTTTGTCTGGCGGTCAGAAGCAGAGAATTGTCATTGCGCGCAGCATTATTTCGAACCCTAAAATCCTTCTCCTCGACGAAGCTACCAGTGCTTTGGATCCTAATGCCGAGAAGATTGTTCAGACGGCTTTGAACAATGTCGCCAAGGGACGAACAATGATTGCCATTGCCCATCGCCTCTCCACCATACGCACCGCCGACAAAATCATCGTCATGTCCAAGGGCCAGGTTCTCGAGACTGGCACCCACTCTGAGCTCATCAAAATGAATGGCAAGTACGCAGCGCTGGTCCGTGCTCAAGATCTTGGTGACGGCGATGCCTCAGCCGACGACGACGACGCTGGAGAGGTCAAGCCGGGTGAGATACTTGAACTTTCGGCCTCACGTGCATCAGCTGGTGTGCAGAGCGTCCAAATTGAGGACGAACAGGAGCAAGTCTACAGCTTGCTCACGGGACTCTGGATCATCATCCGGGAGCAGCCCGGCCTGTGGTGGTACTTGTTTTTTGTCGCGCTCTGTGGCATAGCCGGTGGCGGCACGTATCCCGTCATCGCTTTTCTGTTTGCACAGACCATGGATGCCTTCAACACCACTAACGTCTCCGAGGCCAACTTTTATGCCCTCATGTTCTTCGTTGTCGCTCTCGCTAATCTCGTCGCATATGGCGTTTCAGGATGGCTCATCAATCTTATTGGAGAGCAAATCATGAAGTTCTATCGCGCTGAGATCTTCGACAACACCCTTCGTCAAGACATGACTTTTTTCGACAAGCCCGAGAATAACACTGGTGCTCTTGTATCCCGCGTGGCATCCGAGCCGACCAGTTTGCAAGAGCTGTTGTCCATCAATTGTGTCCTCATCCTCATTACCCTTGTTAATGTACTCTCCAGCGTCATTCTAGCCCTGTGCTACGGGTGGAAGCTTAGTCTAGTGCTTGCTTTGGGAGGACTTCCCGTATTGATCGCGTCGGGCTATATTCGCATCCGTCTCGAGTTCAAATTCGAGTCTGACACGGCGGACCGCTTCTCCAGCAGCAGCGGACTCGCCTCCGAAGCCGTCATGGGTATTCGCACTGTGTCCTCGCTCGCCCTCGAGCAGGCCATCATCACACGCTACCACGACTCGCTGCAGCACATTGCCGCTGATGCCATTTCCGGTTTGGGCTGGAAAATGTTTTTCTACGCGCTCAGTCAGTCTGTATCTCTCCTCGTCATGTGTCTCGGCTTTTGGTACGGTGGCCAGCTCGTCTCCACCGGCGAGTACACTGCGGCGCAATTCTACGTCATCTTCATCGCCATCATCTTCTCCGGCGAGGCGGCCGCGGTCTTTTTCCAGTACACCACAAGTATCACCAAGGCCGGCACCGCCATCAACTACATTCTACGCCTCCGCCGCACACGCGCCCTCTACGACAGCGACATTGAATCGGACTCGAGCGATGCAGAAAAGTTGAGCGAGCCCCTCAAGGGGAAGGATGTTGCCTGCGAAGACATCCACTTTGCTTATCCTCTGCGCCCCAGCCTCAAGGTCCTCCGCGGTATCGACATTGGCATTCAGCCGGGCAGCATGGTGGCTTTTGTCGGCGCCTCGGGCTGCGGCAAGTCGACTATGATTGCGCTCCTTCAGCGCTTCTACGACCCGACCTCTGGTATGCTGCGCGTGGATGGCCTCGACGCCCGGCAGTACGACCGCGCGCGCTACCGCCGCGACATTGCGCTCGTGCAGCAGGAGCCCGTGCTCTACCAAGGGTCCATCCGCGATAATATCTCTCTCGGCGTCGAGTACGGCGAGCCGTCGGAGGATGAGGTTATCTCGGCGTGCCAGCAGGCCAACGTCTGGGACTTTGTCGCCTCGCTGCCCGACGGCCTCGGCACCACGTGCGGTAGCCAGGGCCTGTCGCTTTCGGGCGGCCAGCGCCAGCGCATCGCCATTGCGCGCGCGCTTATCCGCAAGCCGCGGCTGCTTCTCCTAGATGAGGCCACCTCGGCGCTCGATACCGAGTCTGAAAAAGTTGTGAAGGAGGCGCTGGATCGGGCTGCGGCGGGTCGCACGACGATTGCGGTCGCGCATCGGCTCAGCACGATTCGCGACGCAGATACGATTGTGGTGTTTGGCAAGGGGCGGATAGTCGAGCGTGGGACGCATGAGGAGCTGATTGCGCGAAAAGGCGTGTATTATGAAATGGTTCTTGGACAGTCGCTCGATCGCGAGGCGTAGGCTCATCTCTACTATAATTAGGTTCATCTCAACTCTGTGCACAATTGTATATAGCACGCACTTTTGATGATGTATTTGCATTTGCACATGATGATAAAAGTTTATCTCAGAATTTGATTGATATTTGCGCACATGATCAACTGGAGCATTCGAGCTGGATCTCTCATTCATCTCAATTTCCTATCATCGTCATGGATAGCGCTGCGGTGTAATGCTCACCATCAAAGCAGCCAGGATCTTGCCTTGAAGTTTCATCCCCATGTATCACTTCTTCCGTCGTCCATCCACCTCAAAGTTCTATCTTCTCACTCTTTCCTCGTAATGATCCCACCTTTCTCCAGCTTTTTGTTCTTCAGATCAAGAGCCCACCCCCCCGAGCTCAAACCGACTCACTACTTCATTCTCGATGAAATTAGCAGGCGCAGTACGCGCCGCCACCGTTTCTATCCTTGCAGCAGAAGCGATTGCCGCAGACCTGGCGCACCGCCCACACGTGCTGGTCGTTGCAGACGGCGACGTACGCGCGCTGGTTGCTAGCGCCGCCGTCGGCGCAGATTTCCTGCCCGTAGTAGTTGCCGCAGGGCGTGTTGATCATCACGGCGGCGACGGCGGTGGCGAGGG
Organism: Aschersonia sp. MBC 622; assembly: GCA_030782805.1. Lineage (NCBI taxonomy): Eukaryota > Fungi > Ascomycota > Sordariomycetes > Hypocreales > Clavicipitaceae > Aschersonia > Aschersonia sp. MBC 622. The sequence goes on from JARJPL010000520.1 coordinate 12,086, forward strand.
AGAGGAGCGTGAGGAACTGCATATTGGGGAATTTTGAGGATGCGTGATTTTCTTTTTTTATTTATTGATGGGGGGAAAGAATGGCAGGTTTTCTTTTGTACTATAATCGATCGTCAAGAATTGGTAGATTGTTGCTGTCTTATATAGCCGGAATGCTGCAGTGGTCGCATGTCTTGCGGGTTTGTGTCAGCTTTCGGCGGCTTCCTATACGGCTTGACAGTGTAGCAATGTGACGGAAGCCTCGTCGGTTGCATCAATTTTAGGCAACGGCCGAATACCAGAAATACGGCGGGTCATTGATGCAGGCTTGGATGATGGGTGCTGTTGTACTACAAGACATTGTCCAAAGCATTGGGTAATGCCCAGACGTTGCATAATATTGCGGGAGGAGTGCAACGAGGCTTGGGCCTCGACGCGGACATGGCCGACCTGCATTGAATCCCTCGAGAAATGCACTTTCTCCGATACTGTATACAAGAGAAAAAGCATCATCAAATTTCGGAGATGTGAAGCTGACACAGTCTCTATCATGACAAGCCTCCTCTTGCGTGGTCCCCCACGGTTCATTCATGGCAGATGTATTAGCAACAATGCCGTTACGACACAGCCGCAGCGGGCCACTTCGATACACAATATGACACATAACAGCATGTTCACTGGTCTTGAAAGAGGGTTCAAATTCTATGGCTTGCAGAAAATCCAGTAGTCTCTACCTATCACAATTCAGAATGCAAAAAAACCAAACGGGACTCATGAGCATCGGCGCGGGGTACTCGGTGCTCATCAGCGCGAGTTATCCGAATACAGCGGGACGTCGGTGTCCAGCCATACAGCCGACTTATATTATTCTCGTCCTGCACTAATGAGCCCTCGCTCATATCTAGCTTAATTCTTAATTCAGCGTAAGTTCATGAATTTAGAAACCGCCCGGTGGCGGAGAAAATTACGCCGCCTTACCCTATACCCATGCAACCACCATCAAACTTTATCGCAGTGCTCGAGCATTTCTTTTCAGTAGAACTATTACAAGAGAAATCTAGAGGGAAAATGAAAATCTATAGTTAGAGGCTTATTAGCCTTAAGAGTTTGAATCTATACCGTAGCCATCGTTATGTGTTGGAAAATACTAGAGATATGGTGAGAGCATAGCAATTGCGAAGACCACATTACCAATGAGGATTATATTGTGACGCATTGCGAACGAAGAACTCGGTTAAGATAGACGATGTACCACAATAAGTTATTGAGTAGTGACTGGATTCTTCTTTGTTTCCCAAGGGTTTCATGGAGACGAGCCGCGGCTGCCAGGAGGCTGCGCGATAGGCCCTCATGTGCATGGTTCATTTCACGTTACCAACTACTCTCTTCAACCTTTTCTTATTCTTATTCTTCTTTTACCAGATTTTGGCTCTGTACGTTAAGTAATCTCAGTCACAGCTTCACTTTCGCTATCGACCGCGTGCGTGACAAGCATACACCAGGTGTGCGGGGAACAGAGAATCCTTCGGAAGGCTACCGCCGAACGCGGAAGGTCATCGGATGTTCGGCTTCCCCCCCGCACAGGCTGACTAGCCTGATGTCTATGGTATTAGCTGCGAATAAAGACTTACATTGATGCGTCGACCAAGGTCGTGTTGGTTCGGCAGGGCTGAGAAACGCCCGCCATGCCGGCTAAGGCGGCACGGAACGCCTACAGGACGCTCGCCAAATGGCGCACAAAAGTACGGCCGCAATGCTGCAAGTGTTCTTTCGCAATCTTTTGGTAGGCTGCGCCACTGTTTCCCATGATTCGTCACAGCCCCTTTACTCTTCCCCGGACTCTAAGAACCGGTCTTTGCTGTTCCCTAAGGCCTTCTTCTGCTTCTATATAAGCCGGCCTCCCAGATGTCTCTAAACAAGCCTTGCTCACACATCTGTCAATCGGCCTGCCTGAAAACACCACGAAAATGTCATCTGCACCCAAATCCATCCTGCGCCTTCACTTCAGCTTTCGGCGTCCTCTTCCCGAAATTCTACTGACCGTCATCCCAGACAGTCGCGTCCAGGATGGCACAGTCAAGGTGTCTGGCCCTGAAAAGTCTCGTTACAAGTACAGCAAATGCACAATATGCCAACATGGGACTGGATGGTGTCAGTTGATATATTCATAAAATCATCAAAGGAACGCCTCACGGACAGACGATGGTCAAACAAACACAGAATCGCCAGCTAGGTGGACCGCGACTATTTAAACAACAACGGCAGTATCACGGTCGCGGAAAGTCAGGCAGACCACAATCATCTTGAGACTAGGCCAAAAATCAGAATAATTTTTTGACAACGCCGACAGCACGAAATCGGTGTTCCGTACGTGAATATGGAGCCGAGAGACGATGTTGTTTACAAGCAGGAGCAAACAGTGTATGTTGGGCCAGTCTCACGACCATACTGCATCTTTCAGTCCTGCAGGAACTCAAGCAAGTGCGAAGGACGGGCTGATATCGACCATTGGGAGTTTACGTTGAGGCTACTGGTCTGCTGTTAGTGTACTTATTTAGTTCAATAGCCATGTATTTGTTGCATGATGCAGCCAAGAATTGCCTTTTCCCCTGGCCGTTCATCAAAGCAGGCGGCCGTGTCGTCGAACAAGGCCGCCAACGCGAATCACCACCACCGTCACCGGCTGCGTCCTGCCGTCAGCTCCGATGGCGGACCACAACCACGACGCCAGCACCCCGTGCTCGAGCACCACCAGCACCAGCAGCCTGGACAGGAAGACGCAGCCCGTCGTTGTCCAACTAACGCGCGTCGCTGCCGCCTGTTCAACCCAAGCAGCCGGCGACTTTTCCTCCTACCTCGCCCTGAAGTCGTGCACCCACGAAACATGAATTGATCGCCAGACCATCTAGCATTCAACAGTCCCAAACAGCCTTTTCGAGTCGTCGAGCCCTTACGCGGAGCTCGTCTCACATTTGAGAAGGGCTAACTCATCGAGCCCCACTGTTGTCGTGATGGCCTGTTGGTTTCAATAAACGAACTCAATCTTCAGAAAGAGGGAGTAAATGCCAGGTCAGGGGCCGACTCAAATCACAAGGTGAGTATGCTTGAGAAAAGTTTGATCACTTTTATATGTCAATCACATATATACCAATCTAGATGACAAGCTGATACATACGGCCATAGGCAGTAGAAAATATCGCGTCCCGTCTGCTCCGCGGAAATCAAGCTACTGACTGGCAGATTAGTAGTTGGGTCGGTGACGACCAGCGAACACCGGCTGCTGTATGTTTTTGTCTTTTTTTTTTATTTTTTTTTCTATTTTTTTAATCTTGTTCTTCTCCCTCAGAAGGTATTTCAACGGCTGACGAAGACCTCGAGAACAGAAGACTCCCAGGTTCGGAAAACCTGTCATTGCCGCGAAAGATGGGACATTGCTACCTCCTCAGGCCGGGGAAAGCAAAAACTGCATTCTATGTACCGTATTTAGAAGTATGCCGGCATTAGTGTGACGGGTAATGCTAAGGCACGATAGTTGCATACTGTGAAACATCAACATCAAGGCCAAGGCGGCTCTGGGCTAGCACGAGGTCACGAAACCACAGCATATCGCCCGAGTGCAAAGATGACCCGGAGGCAAACTCGGCAAGTGGGCAGCAGTCTACTTTCAGGGAAGATGGCGTTACGCTGGGAGTCACAACTACAAGGTAGCTACTGTCGTGCAGATTGCTGAGGAACAGAAAAATGCTGCTACCCTGCCAGGGTCAGACAAACAGTGAGCACCCGAGAACCCGAACAAACAAGGCTGGGTGGCAAAATGGTCGACTATAGGTTATGTTATGCTGTGCGATCTGACAACTTTCGTTCTGATGCTCCCTTGCGCTGGTCTAGAACCATTCGCAAGAGCAAGCAGGCGTTTTCTCACGCACGCCGTGAGCTTTAGTACCTGGTAGTATGTCGTATATGCGAGCCCTGTATACAATTTCCGAAGTCACCGGGCCTGGCCTTCGGATGCTGTGATGACGTGTACTCCTTCTGAAGGGCCCAGTCATGTTGCCGTCCCACGATTGGAGTGTCTCAGATTTGTATGCGCTGTCATGTCGCGCAAGGATTCTCAAGACGTGGAAGATGGACCAATGGCAAATGCCTTGTGTAAAAATAGAGCTGGGGGGCCATGCATGAGGCAGACCACAGCCCATGGAGGGTATCCCCTGCCGTGGAGTCGCTGCCGGAACTGCAGTGGTGATTTCGAAGAATACGGTCCGGGAGAATTATACGTAGGCAAAAGTGCCAGGGGTATCTTTATCAAAGATTCTTGCAGCTTTATATCTCAGCCATGTGGCCAACAGCAACCAAGGCTGGGCCAGCTACCAGCAAGCCATGGATAGTTGACGCCAAGGGATTCTGCTAGCCCCTGTGTATGTCAATAAATTACAAAGTCTATTCATTTCATCTCCACAGTGTTTATGTGAATGAAGCTGGCCTATTTTTCAGGGACATGCTATTTGAGGATGAGCATGGAGGAGGGTTGCACAATCCCGGATGTGTTGGCCGACACGTCTAGCGCCAGCGCGACGCCTTAAAAGTGTAACCTGGCACTACTAGAGGGCATAGCGAATTCATTTGAGGCCCATGAGGCGAGTCGCTGGAGAAAAATCACTTACGAAGACAGGCATCTATTTACCGCTTAACGTACTCCAGGTTGTGCTTGCACGCTGCCTCGATTTCGGCAGTGCTGCTTGTAGATGCGCGTTGAGAATCTCATTAGCCTGCCTCAGAAACGAGACTGCCTCAGTATCTGGCTCCATCTTGAGGCCCTTTACCGAGTTTTCAGATATCGGAAAGAATTCTCGATTCGCGGCATCCAAGCAGCCGGGCCTAGTCATGAGCTCCTGCGACTCCCCATCAGCCATCTAACATCAAGCATCAGCACCACTCAGTCGTACCCGAGGCAGAGTCCGTACCGCGAGGCAGAGTAAAGTTGTTTCGCCAGTATCACACCAGATCGAGACGACCGAGATTCCGAGGCTTCAAAAAAAAAAGCATGATCATAATCCGAGGAGCCGAGTCGCCAGACGGAGTCTTCACTGAATGTATGCGAATGTGGTATCTACCGTGACAGCCCTGTTGCTGCCCGGCCTCATCACTGCGACTTTTCGCTGCTCTCAGCTCGCCAATGAACTTTTCACGACTGGCTACTGCCAAGCGGCTAGAATTCACGACTAGAACTCAAGGTTTTGCTTAGGTCGGCCTGAACTGTAAGCTGCCAGAGCTGTGGAAATAATGTGGCTAACGCCTTTTCATGCGTGCAAGCAGACTATTAGCGGATTACCAGGCTCTACACATGGATTCAACGCAGATACTCGATATGTGGGAAGACGAAAGTATGTTGTGAGCCGGTGCGACCGACCGACCCGATCCTTTTGAGTGGTTGATGGCTGAAGCTTGCAACCACAAGCTTGCGCTGTGTTCGAAGCACAAGACGGTCGCAATCTATAATATTGATCTTTGAGGGATGACAAAAACGCCGGTGAGTAAAAGCCGCGTCTTTCGCAGGCAATACCGCCTGTTTTCTTGTCGCTTCCTGTCACAAGGCTTGAACAGCCTCTTGAGATTCGTCTTGGCTCAGATACCGAACCGCCTCGCGCGGGGCAATGCATCAGCTCATAATCTTGCACGGCCTGACGGACAGTACAAAAACCAATCTTCAGATGCCGTTCTTGTATTTGACGGGCAGAATCGATGACTATTGATAGAGCGCCGAAGCCTTGGGAGAGCTTTCCGGCTTCCAACTCCTGGCCGAACGAATACGGTCCTCAATGAAAGCGGTATCGGCCGTGACGAGCAAAAACAAGCGGTGAAAAAGAAAATTATAAAAGAAAAAGCAAAAAGAAGTATTACAGAGCATCGCGACTATAGACTGTGCGACAAAGCAGCTTCCCGTTGAGGTTGTTCAAATGGGATAGATAGAGGCATGGACGGCGAAGGAGCAAACGGTATCGTGTATAAATTAGATCATGCTCGCTCAAATCCATGATCTTGTTAAAAACTTTACAATGAAAACCAGATCGACTATTCTTCAAGATGGCTTCTATACTAGCAGCCGCCCGCGTCTACGCGACGCGATTCATTAATCGCTTACTGAGGAAGCAGTGGTCCTTCATCGTCGTTGGAGCTTCAGGGTCTGGCAAGACGGGTCTTATTGAAGTTTTGACAAAAGATGACCCAAACATGACAGTGAGTCATGCATATTGAACGCTTTCTGTTTTTGTCTATTTTTTGCAGCGGTTCAATGACCCTCGATTCCCAGTATTTTGCCACGACAGAGCCACAATACCACGACATACCGGGCAAGAACTACTCGGTAACTGAGATGCCAGGAAGTACTCATCTTAGTCCTGGTATCTCCTGGCTACTACTATCAAAGTTCGATCTCATCATCTGCGTCTTCCACGAAACCAAGCCAGAGACGATCGACTACTACAGAACTCTGTGGAAGGGTAGTCCGCCAGCGCCAGTCGTCTTCGTCGGCAACAACGTCCCGGGGGCCAGGTACGATCCTCGACTGGAGCCTCATCGAAAGTTTCTGGGGTATCAAAAACGAATTATGCTACAGGGAGGCATAGTATGCCCATATTTCCCTGTCTCCTACCAGAGCAAGACGAGCTGCAAAGAGCTTCTAAGGTTCTTGTCTCTGGGCTCGTGGCCAATACATGAAGAGCTGGAGCACGTAGAAGAATAGTTTTCATATTATAGAATGACCATGCTAATTCTAAAAACTGACTTTTGAGGACAGGAAGAAGTAGCCAAAGCACTGCTGGCTTGGCTCAGATCGACAGGCATAGGCACTGGTAACGCTAACAAATGCAGCGCTGATGGTAGCAGACAGGATTAACATTTTACAGATGCAAACAGGCTTAGTTAAAAGCATCATATTTATCTATTAATACAATTAATGAGCATTTAATAGCTTCCGATCGGCCGTGAAGAGCAACGTAGAATGCTGCTAGCCTTCTTGTAATCCAATTGGCTTGACGCTAGCGTCTCAATGCCAGGATGGCCGAGTGGTTAAGGCGGTGGTTTTAAGTTCTTTTATGCTTAGCTCACCACTATCGCGAGATTCCAGGGTTCGAACCCCTGTCCTGGCAAAGTTGACTTTTTGCACGGAATGCTGATTTTTATTTTTGCTTGAAATAATGAACTGGCCTTGGCAGAATTACTCGTTGCTTATTTGGTATTCATGTGGTGCAATTTTGCGCATTTGGAGACTGGAGCTAATAACAACAACCTAGTTCGCAACGTTTCAACTAGAATGTACAGTAAGGTACACACGATGCCAGTTGCGAAAGAAGAGAAAAAAATGATAGCCAAAGCTCAAAACATTATCCGACAACGGAGTAGCTGGGTAAAAAAGTTTCGTATTCGTCATGGTGCCGGCTAAACGCAACAGTTGAGGCCGCTGCTGAGGCCTGGAGCTCCCTCTTGATATTGCTGCAGCCGCCACGTACGAGCCTTCAGCCACACACTTGTTGATTTGAAGTGAAATCTGGAAATTCGAGAATAGCTGAAAGTAGTACACCCAGAAAAGTGGCGCAATAACAGAGAGGCACGCTTGTCGCCCTCTTCTTGTCACAGATACTTCTTGTACGACGGTGTTAGTCGCACACCTGGCCATCGATGGCCACGTTTCAGCTGCCGTCCGGTCTTTCCAGCCGCTGATCAAAAGTTGTTTACTCAAATGTTGCTGCCTATCACTTTCTATGCAGCTGGCAGGGATGAGCTCAGTCAAGTGCCGTCGTCACGGCCCCCAACTTTCTCCTGCACACGCTTGGGAGCTTAGGCACATACTTCCGTGGCTGACAGGTACTTTCCTCTGAGCCCAAGTTGTACTTTCTCGTACTTTTGGTTTTGCTCCTCTATTCTGTAAGCATAGCCGAAGTGTAGAAGCGATCCTTACGTATGCAAGCAAGAGAGAGAGCCGTGGCTTCGGGTGTGAGCCAGATGACTTGACAACTGAGACAATAAAACGATCTTGCCTTTATGACTCAAATTGTTTGTGAAATATCCAGAGCCCCAGCTATTTTTTCAACGCCATCTATTTTGCACTGCAGTATCCCTTGCCCTGCCACTCCGCTGTTGCCGAATATGCGAGACGTGTGTTGTACTTTTAGCCTCCTCAGGCAAGCCACACCCCATGGTACGCTCCGATGCCACCAGAGCCAGAGGTGTGTTATAAGAATGAGGGTCTCTATTACATAGCTCTACGTATCTGTGTGTGTGACCTGCCAAGGCGGATGTGGCTTGCTTGTCGCCGTCTTTGTCTCTTATCGGAAGGCCTAACAGACAACGACTTGCAATCACGGCCTACCTCCCGGAGCAAGTGTAACATGTGAATGCATTTCAGGCAGCAATGGCGCGCCATGGCCTTCTGTTGCTGTGGCTTGGAGCTGTTGGCTGAGTCGGGACGAGTTCCATCTATCCCTTCCGAGACAGCGAATATGCAGCGCTACTGCAGAGAATAGACCCTCCTGTAGGGTGATGGCAATATGCTCTCTCCTTTTCTCGGAAAGATATCTGCTATTGTCCTATATAGTAATGCACAGGCTTATTGTCCGTCTGGGTATAAGAAGAAGGCTGCACATCAGGAGATTTGCGCTTCCTATTCTGTGGACAGCAGCTACAACAAGATCAAAATCAACATCCTTCACTTCGTTTCAGTAGAGGGGTCAAGAGATGCCTGCGAATCATGACTTAGATGCCAACGAAGGCCCAAGTGGTGAGTTGACAAGACCTGTCCTCCATTTTCGGAGATCGAATCGTCATATTGGGAGCTCATCACTCAGAGAGTCCTGGTCAATGCTGCGATAATATACCTAGCAACATAATCACTGACTTGATGTCTTTAGAGCCGTCTCGATTCCCTACCAGCACACGAACGTCTAGCGAGGCTGACTGTGAGGATCAATCAGACAATCAACTAAAACGAGGCAAACGTGAGAGAGAAGATCAAATTCAGGGTCAAAGAAAGACGAAGTCTCGCTTTCGGGCTTCCAGATCGCTAGATCGGGAGCAAGAAGAGGGCTGCAACAGAGGTCCATCCATGCACCGTAAGGTTGAAAGCTTGCCCGAGGTATCTTCGCCCATCCTCGGTATCTTCCAGTCGTCTCTGCAACAGGGCGAGAGCTCGAAAGAAACTAAGAAGCGGGAGCAAGCCGGCGCTGAGCTACCGGAGTACGACTCTCTCCAGGCCGAGATCAACAACTCACTAAGAACTGAGAAGCACTACGATACCATAATCAAGCTGAGGTGCCAGAATCGCAAAAACATCAATTTGAAGCAACATACTAGGGGTCTGAGAGCAAGGAACAAACGCCTAGCTCGAGAGATCAAACACCTAGCTCGAGAGAACAAACACCTAGCTCAAGAGAACAAACAGCTAGCTCAAAAAAACGAACAGCTAGCTCGAGAGACCAAGAGGCTAAACATCGAGTTTGGTAAGGCCTTTGAAGCATCTTTGTCAGGTAGGGCGAACGTGATAAAGTCTCGAATGATGATTGATGCCAAAGATTTACAAATTGAGTACTTCAAAAGCATTGCTCTCGAGCAATGTGGGAATCCTCTACAGCACGGGGACTCTACCGAAGAGTCGGACACAACGATTCAGGGAATGGAGAATCTCAGGCTGGAGATGTCGGAAGTCAAGAAGCAGGTGCAAGAAACAAACACGACATTGAACAACAGAATGCAGGTTTTCGAGACGAATCAGCAAGAAACAGAGACGCGCATATTGGCAAGGTTGAAGGTGATCGATACAAGGATTCGAGAGCAGGACAACTACAACTATCATGATGCCGAGCCGATTGGAAGCGGCGATGGCTCTCTGCCAGTGATGCCCGGTCTAGACTTCAGCGCGCCAACGCCCTTTGCCCTTTCGTACCAACAAGCAACCTCGCTGCAGGCAATCAGCTCCGACATAGTCGCCTTTGAACCGCTGAGTCCGCCCAGCAATGAGCCAATGTCAAGCCGCAACCCCTACAGCATTCATACTCCGCGCTCACTGACACCGTCGCTGACAAGCCAAGACGCTGGGGGGGTTTTCTTGTCAGGGCTGCCCTGGTCAGAGTACCAGGATGAATCGTGGACAGGCTTCTCGAGATGATTATTGGGCCGAGAAAGCTGGAGGAGGATTGGTCAAAAACTTCAATGCCCCAGGGACCTTGGAGGCAAAGGAAGCGGAGATGAGAGGCAATGTGGCGAGCAGAAAGAATCCAGTCCAACCCTTTGTTTTTTTGGTCTGGTCGAGTTTTGCTTGCCCATGTCGAGTTCTGCCTTTATGTTGAGATTTGGCCTCGTGTGACGATGCAAGTCTTGTTTCTGTATCGAGGTCCAAGGTTCGAGGGTCGTCTATCGCGAGAAAACTGGTTGTCTGTATAATTAACACTCATTGAATAATTACCAAAAAAAAAAAATGTTTTTCCTTTGTAAACCTTTTTTTCTTGCGTTCTGCAAGTCAACCTATTCTCGTACAGAATTCCACACAAATCGTAGACAAAGATGCCCATGCTATCAACGACTTTTGGTTTCGAAGCCGGCTGATGCGCTGATAGACTGTACCCCAACCTGCCAGTCTCGGCGCATTGTGCAACCTTCAACGGATGACGCGCGGGTGCAAGACTCCTGTCTCTTTGAGTGTGTTCCTATTGGACGACACTGCTGCCGTGCGACACCCAGAGCGCTACTCAGACAACGCTCATCCATTCCGTGATACACACACAAGATCATCAATATGCTGCGTGCTTGCCGCCCGCTCATGTACGTGGCTCACGGCTGGGCATCCGTGGCGAAATCGCACATTTGACATGTCACCAACACATTGCAGAGCACGTTTGTAGAGAAACATATTCAGACATTGCCCTTGCAATTAATGAAAGCCCCGGTGTAGCTGCTCGCTTCTACACGCCTTGACCGCCGGCCGCAACATCGGCACCATCTTGCTCGTCCTCACCTCCTCTGGCTGCCTCACGTACCCGACGCGCTCATACAGTCCCACGACATCCTTATCCGAGTTTAGATATAGCGGCAGTCCCAGTTCATCCGCAATGTCGCTCGCCCACTTCAGCAGCGTCAGGCTGTGTCCTCGCCCCCGCGCCGTCGAATGCGTCATGACAATTTCCAAGTCTACACTGATTAGCCGATCTTTTTTTTTTGTTCCTTGCAGAACTACAAGCAAAAAAGTTGAATCAAACTTACAGACATGAGGCGTGTCTCCTAGGACGGCTTTGTGCTGCGCCGTCATCCCCCCGAAAAACTCATCCAGCTTCGCCGTATTCATGCCCGGCAGCGGCGCGCCCCAGATTGTTTCCCAGGGACTGTACAGTGCCGCGAGGGCGTCTTTATCCCGCGCAATATGCAACAAGCACGCGCCTTTTGCCGTGCCTATCAATTTCACCCCCCCCAAAGATTCGTTAGCACAACAGACTCTCCCATTATTCCCGAGGGATAATTTATGCGCAAAAGACATACCGGACTCGTCGCGAATCACACCAACACGCGATTGCAGGCCATGCTCAGCCGTCTCGGAAGGCCGGACAAAATTTTCCCAGGCCGCGACGACGTAGGGTTGGGGGAACATGTCATCAAAGTGGCCGTCGTCAAAGGCGTTCAGTTGCATAGCGCCGAGCGTAGGTGCATCGGCCAATACGGCAGCTTGCACTTTAGACATGACGATATTTGCTCTCGTCGCTTGTATATGCAGGGTCTTTTATTCTCAATCTTCCACACCACGAGTTGTTGCTCTGGTGTTTATTGTAGAGCGAAGTTGTTGTGTGAGTTTCAGATGCTGAGAACGGATGAGAGCCGGGACCAGATTCCGAAAGTAAAAAAGGGGGCAAGCAAAAGTATGGAGCACGTCTAGGATTGACCGAGTGGCCACAAAAGAAGAGAGTTGTTCGGGAGCAACATCTTCGGCGAGGGGGGGCTGTTCCCGGGCAAAATAGCACAATGACACCAAAGCTGCCAAGCTTCGGCCTCCGAGAGCCGATGATAAATAAAAGCGGGTGTGCGCAAGACCGACAATGCCACGATGCACAGCCCGAATGGCCAGACGGGGATTCTGGGCATTCTGGGCAGCCGACGGAACCGACACAAGCTTTGCTGTTTGTTGGCGCTATTTCTAGGCTGGAGCTCGTGATAGGAAGGCCGTGGTCATTGGTGGAGTTCAGTCTACTTCACTTAATTCAATGACTAGTTAGTTATGGATCCGCTTCGGCATCTGAGGCCGTACCAATTGCTTTTCGTTTTCACTCATGGAAATGATTCAAGATAGGCACTCATAGAGTCATCGTGTACAATGATGAAATGAACATCATGTGCAAAGTGCTTTCATCAGCTACATCAACATTTTCACGCCAAATGCACACCCCGCACTGTCATCTACTCTTTTCGTGTTGATACAGTAGTCAGTATCCCTTGGCGGCGAGCCACTCCTTGATGGCGGCAGCATCGCGCTTCTTGTAAGCAGCTCTGGCGCTCGACTTATCCTTGGCTGTCTCCAGAGTCCGGTTGTAGCTGCTGACATCCTTATCCTGGAAGAAGGCAGTAATGTCGGCCACGTCGGCATCGTCGACAAAGTTGCTCAGCGTGCTGCGAATAAAGCGGTCCAGAACGATGGGGTTAGAGAGCTTCTTAAGGCAAGTGGCCCAATTGTCCTTCATGTACTGCCACTGAATTTGGCGGCCAAACGGATTGTTTGCAAGACCGGCTCCGAGGAAGTGCATATCAGCTGTGTTGTTGTCGCGGGGCGACGAGTTGAAGTTGAAGGGGATGATTTCATTCTTGATGATTTCACCGTCGGGAACATAACCAAGGGCGCGAGAAATGACGAGCTTGCCATCCACAGACTTGGTTTCGAACCACTCCTTCTTCAGGAAGTCAACAGCACGAGCCGTCTCCGCAACGATGGCTGCTTGAAGAACAGGGGGTAGAAGCGAGGGATGGAGAGTGCTGGCTTCGGGGTTCTCAGCCCAAGCATTGAATCGTTTCAAAGCTTCGGCAAGTGTCCTAGTCTCAATTAGTCTTGTGTTATTTGTATACACAAGTGATGTACACTCACTCGGGATGACGGCTTGACACAGCGCTCGTTAGAATATGAGTACGCAATTGTATGGTCAGATAGGATTCATCTTCGGCAGGATCGAAGCCAAGAGACTTGATTCGGTTCTCAATCAACTTGATGGTGAACTTGTTGAGGCCTGTGCGAATGGCCTCATCCTGGTTAAAGACGCTTTTGATACCACTAATGGCATCAAGCACCTGGCTCCAAACCAGGGGATGGGTCTCGTTGGCAAAGGCGCTGAGGAACGTAAGCAAACTGGCAGTGCTGCAGTTACCAGCAAAAGCTAGTTCCGCAGTAGATCCGATAATGGCCATCTTGTCGACGGGATCAAGGCGGTCGAGCTGGGAACTGAGCTTAATAAGACGGGACTCAGGGTAGTTGACGCGGAAGAAGCCTGTGGCACCAGAGTTGAGCTTGTAAAAGCCATCATCAACGCCGTTGATAGTCTCCTCCTTGGCGTTGAGCTCGACCGAAGAAATGCCAGCCTCGCCCTTCTTACCCTCGAGACCGAGAGGCACCCACCAGGTGGTGGTATCGTCGTCGGGCTTGACGTCACCACTAGAGAGGAATCGGGTTTGCTTGACGGAAAGCTGACCAGGCTGCTCGGACACAGTAATGACGGGGTGACCAATCTTGCCAATCCAGGGTCCCATGAGTTGGTCGACCTTTTTGCCCGAGGCCTCGCTAAGGTGAGCCCACAGGTCAGAGGTCTTGGCGTTCTTGTAGGCATTGGCCTTGAGGTAGCTGGAGACACCCTTGAGGAAAGTCTTGACGCCGAGGTGATTGGCGAGCATGCGGATGCTGGAACATCCCTTGAGGTAGCTGATGCTGTCGAAAATCTGGTTGACATCGAGGGCGTCGCGAACGGGAACGTGAATAGGGTGACTGGCGCGAAGACCGTCAAGCTTGAAAGCAGTCTCCATGCCTTCGTTGACGAATTGGGCCCAAACCTCCCAATCGGGGTGAATGTGGTCAACGGCGTACCAGCCAACCCAAGTAGCAAAGCCTTCGTTGAGCCAGAGCTCATCCCTAAACTAGATTAGCACGGTTGCCAGTCTACTGCACCATCTTTAACATACCACCAGTCCATAGTGACAAGGTTGCCGAACCACTGGTGAGCCAGTTCGTGGGCCACAACGTAGGCAATGTCGTTCTTGAGACGGGGCGAGGAGGTCTTTTCATCGTAGAGAACGCGCTAGATTTCATGTCAGCTATTTGAACAGGCGATTTGAGCAAACACAAGACTTACAGTGGTTCTGTAGGTGACGAGGCCCCAGTTCTCCATGGCACCGTGGGTAAATTCGTGAACGGCGAGAAGATCCGACTTGGGTAGGGGGTAGTCAATGTCAAAAATCTCGGAGAAGAAGTCGATGGTCTGTGGAGCGTGCTCGAGTGCCCAGCGACCCTGCTCCTTGAGGCCCCGCGTAGTGTATACGCGAACGGGGAGCTGCTTGCCGTTGTAGCGACGATCAGTGAAGGCTTCGACATACTCGAAATCACCAACAGCCCAGGCAAGCAGATAGGAGCTCATGCGGGGTGTTCTCTCGAATGAGACGAGGTGCCAGCCGTCCCGAGAAGGCTTGGTCTCCTTGACGGGCATGTTGCTGAGAGCAACCTGGTCAACAGGTACCTCGATCTCGAGATCAAAGCTGGCCTTGAGATTGGGTTCGTCGAAGCAAGGAAAAGCTCTACGAGCATCGCAGGATTCGAATTGAGTGCTAAACATGTAGTGCCACTCATCATCGAAGGGAACAGAAGCGGCAGGGGTAGTACCAGCAACAGGCTTGTACCTGGAGCGGTAGAAACCGGCCATGTTATTGTTGATGGTACCCTGGAACTCGATGGTGACAGTAGCCTTGCTGGAGACGGGAATCTCCTGGTCAAAGGTTATGGTGGTTCGCTGGGCTTTTTCATCGTTGGAAAAGTTGGTAGACTGCCAGCTCTGGGTGGATTTGGTTTGATCAACTGAAACCTTGGCACGGAGCAACTTAAGCTCGAGGGTATTGACGACGATCTGAGTGGTGGGCTTGACGAGTTCGGAGTCGATACTGCAGGGTGTCAGATTGCAGAAGCATAGGCAGGTGGCCACTTTGGTCCGTCGCACTGTAGTAGAAGAGCAAGACGGAGGAGGAGTCGTGGCTGGTGTACTCACGTTACCGTGCCCTTGTAGGTCCAGTTCTTGAACTCGATATCCTTGATAGACAAGCCATAGTGGTGAGGCTTGACATTATCGGGTAGAATTTCGCGATCAGACATGGTTTCGGCGTATCGCGCGCGTGAAGCGGCGGAGCAGGATTGCAGTGGTGTGCTGTGTAACAGCCTAGACGGCGCAGCGCAGCGAAGTCAGCAGAGAGCTCCTAGCTTGGGGAGGGGCAGCGTCGAGCACAAGACAGCGGGTCGAAAAAGAGAGGCAGAGGAGAGATGGATGAAGGAGGAGTATGTAATTTGAAGGAGAATGAGGAGAAACGCCAGATATAACGTAACAAAGTTTGAAGGGCAAGTGACAAGCGGTGGTTGGTACCTGGGTATCGCGAATTCCGGTTATGGTGGGGGTTTTGCAGTGCGGGGCAGTGGAATGGAGGGGCACCGGTACCAGCGGCGGCCAGTACCCGGAAGGGAAGGAGAAGAAAAATTAATAGAACTTGATGATGGCGGCGAGGGAGTTTTCGATGGCGGTAACATCATACAGATTCTCATTTATCTGCTATGTTTTTGTCGACGTGCTCATCTGGTGGTGGCCGACACTCAACAGTAGAAGCCTAGAGGTACAAGATACTTCCGTAGCCAGTGCTGCTCTCGCATCACCACATGTGATTATCGTCCAAAGATTGAATAATAGAATCAGAGAAAACAAAATACACACCTCATACTATTACCGCACCGGGTCGCTCCCGGCAGCGGTACCCCTCGCATCAATGGTCGTGTGCCCATAGGTATTATACGTAATGGTACTTGCGACGATTGACGTAGCCAATGAAAGCTAGGAGTGGCCAGCGTCGCCTTGCTTCGGCTTCCCGTCCTTTTCAGGGTCTCACGCCCACGAACTGCACCACGCGCGTTGGTCCACCGCCAGCAAAGGGCCGCTTGCCGAATTGGCAATTCCATCATGTCGTAGCCAAACCAATGCAGATGCAGATCATACGCGCAGAGAGAAATTCGGGTAGGATTGATCGGGCGTGGGGTTAATACGATAGACTGGTGGTGGTAGAGTTGGCTTGTCGAAGCGCTCAATTAGCCAGTAGCCCCTAGGCCTGAGTGACAGTGCCGCGTCGCACGCCGTCGGGTGTTGATGGTCAAATCACGACAAAATGAATGAAGAAGCCTGTGATTCACAGTCCACTGCTCTACATGCCCTCTGTGTTTCAGCCAATCGTTCGTTTGTCAGATGGTGCTGATCATGCTTCATGCTCATCTGCTAAGTAACTAGCTGGCGGTCCCCCTGCTTGTGGTAACTAGTTGTGGCGCCGTCACTCACGTGGCGGTGCCTGGTATTTGTGGCTAACAACGTCTGCACCGCCACTTTCAAGTCAACAGCGCCCAGCGGTGTGCGCCATTGTAAATGTCATGTTTCATGTTTATTAGTTGTCTCTATTGAGCTGCTCGTGCTATTGTAATTTTCGAGATTTATTTGAAACCTGAAATAAGTGATGATGGCCTTTTGCCATCTGATGTCAAGGCCTGACTGTATGACAAGACTGGGGGGCTAACTGTTCGTGCCACTCATCCAGTCCTTGATAGAATTATAACTACGCATAGAAGGCGAGTCAGAAGGAAGAAAGGAGAGCACATATTACGCAGGCAATTAATGGATAGTTAGGTAGGTAATTTCAACAGCGCCCATGGCTTGTAACGGCCTTTTAGTCTTCCACTGTAACTACTTCGTAGCGCCTGAATAGCGTCGGGAACATCAGGTACCTCCCAACTGACCAACGTACCACGCGACTCACAAGTACCGACTCATCCATCCCCATCTGCTTCATCATCCACAAACACCGATGCTCCATCCATCCCGCCTCGCAAACACTAAATCATCAACTTTATTCTCTCGCCCATCACCGCTCCTCTAGCGCCGTTCTCAGCGCCATTGTTCGTCAACTTGCCGTCTTCTCCACATGACCTAACTCCCTTCTCAGTCATCCTCTCGCTACCCTTCCATAACCTTCCAGTCGCCTTGGTGGGGGATCTCGACACTCGCATTTCGCGACAGCCTGTGCTCCTTGCGTCATCCCAAGGCAAATCCCATCACCATCAATCTCGCCGCGCATTTACCCCGGATACATTCATGTTTTCTAATCGAAACTATCCAGAGACGCCACGGCTTACGCACCTACCTGCGCCGCCGCCTCTTGCATAAACTTTCTGCGTGCTGGGGCCTTGTCTCGTTTCTGGTTTATTATTATTTTTTCCGCTTTGGGGCCGCGCAAGTCCTTGCCTCGTCTAGACGCCCAACCACCGCCCCACGACCTTGCATGCACCGGCAGCGCATTTGCATTCGCATCCATACACATACATCATCGGCCAGCTTACTGTCGCCTCCAGGTTCTGGCGCTGCACCGCCAGCCACTTTGTCCACATAGACTTCTCATCACAGCCCAAGATGCGACGACCTTCTTTGGACTTGAGCGAGCCCTCGCGCAATATTGAAGAGTCAAACGGCGACCCTTCCGACGGCCACGCCATGGACCTCGACTTGGATATCGACTTCGCCATGTCACCAACCGACCAAGATACCCGCGACCAGGATGCTCGCGTCTATTCGCCGCCGCCGCGCATCGCTGACCGTTTCTACCGTCCCTCCCACGCTCGCCGCCGTGACTCGGCTGCCTCCTCTCGACGCAACTCTATTTCCTCGGCTCACTCGCGCTGTTCTTCCATCCATGCATCTTCCGCTCATCCCGACCAGCAGAGCAAGTATCTCGCCCAACACCTTCGTCGCGCCTCGTTTCTCGAGGATCGCAGAGCCCGCCTTGCCGACAGGGCTGCTCATGCCGAAAAGGTCCGCTTGAGAGCGGCCCTGGCAAAGGCTGCACCCCGTGGACAGGCTTCGGAAGAAAAGGCGCTCGCAGCCCAACAAGCGCGAGAGCGCAACCTTGCCGAGATTGCCGCCACCTGTGCCGAGGAAGTGCGCAAAGCGAAGCAAGTTGCCGAGCAGACCAAGGAGAAACGTGAACAAGAGGTTGCCCGCATCAAATCCCAACTCGAGGAGCGCATGGCCGAGGCTCAGCGCCGCCGAGAGGAGCTTCTCATCAAAACCACTTCTCGCAAGGTCCGCGTCAACAGCGCCTCCAGGAAGCCCGTCGACGTCTTGGATCACCTTGATCAACGCGAGGCTCGCAACTTGTCCGACCAGGACGCCGCCCGCACCATCCAAGGCTGGTGGCGCGGTCTTGTCCGCAAGCGAGCTGTCGAAGAGTTCAACGGTCTTGGCCTGAGTATTGATAGCATCAGAGACACTGACTTCGACA
Organism: Aschersonia sp. MBC 622; assembly: GCA_030782805.1. NCBI lineage: Eukaryota > Fungi > Ascomycota > Sordariomycetes > Hypocreales > Clavicipitaceae > Aschersonia > Aschersonia sp. MBC 622. The sequence continues at coordinate 30,641 of JARJPL010000520.1, forward strand.
CCGTCGCTGCGTTGCTCGCTCAAGAGAATGTCCTGCATGTGGCTGCTCGCTTGTTGCGTCTCTGTGGGCTGCAAGAAGGCGAGCCCAACTCTGTTGCTGAGATGGCTGCGTGTCGCACCTTTATGAGTGCTTTTCTCATCCTCGGCCAACCCAACAAAGTTCTCAGCACAAAGGAAGACTCCATCGATCCAAACGCCGATGACAACGTTGCGTCCGCGACGAATCGCCTGCCGGCTGCCGACTTGAATAACCCTCAGTTGCAAGACCTGATTGGTAAAGCCAAGGATCTCCTCATCACATTTGAGAACATTCTTACATGGCTTACACCCGGCAACCGCTACACGATTCCACCATCTATGCGCAATGCTATCCCCGAGGCATATGCCGTATTCTACAACGCATTCATCGCTTGGAAGTCTCGCGATTCCAACGCCCTTGTTGAAGTCATGGTCATGCAGTTTGTCGAACTCGATGCCATCTATCAAACAGTCAAAGAAAGTACCGATGATGCAGCCGCCGCTCTGTACCGACAGAGCATCGAGCAAAGTCAGCTCATGTTGATCGTCCGCATCAAGCGACTGGCTGGTCAGGAAAAGGGGAAGAAGTTGATTTTCAAAGCTGTTGCGGAGGCACGCAAGGCACGTAAGGCCAAGAAGCAAATCACCGGCGACACCAGACCTCGGGTCGCTGACAACTCGGCTGGCGATGCTTCTGCTACTGCCAACAGCCTCGTTTCTCCCGAGTCGCAGACTCTCACGCCCCCATCGACACCGCTCAGCCGAGGTCAAGGTCACAGCACAAGTCAGCAGCTATCCTTCGCCCCCAAGGCTGGCTTGATGGGCCTGATTCCAGACAACCGTGTTGTTGTGCATGAGCTCGCAATCAACAAAGAGTACCAGATACCTACAGAGGACTACGTCGAGCAGCAAGCGGCAATGACTAGACCTGTCTGGGCACACATGCGCGCTACTGCCCAGGCAGATGATCAAGAAGCCAACTTTCGCATCTTCCTCAACATGGCAAGCAACATCAGGGATAAGCTGCAACGGCTACTCAAGCCTGGCAACTCAATGTACAACCTCATTGGCGAAATACTTGACCCCGAACTGGCAGAGCGGCAGTTCTACCTCGGCAACTTTTCGTATGAAAAGTTCTTTGCTGCCATGGCTTCCTTGTTGCCCAAGCTCTGTGCACCTTTCCGCGACGAGGAAGTCAACACCTTGATTCGGGAAAAGCTCAACGACGGTAATGTCATTGATCGAGTCGAAGCGCTACTGGGGTTCATTGATGTTATGCTTTGCGATTATGTCAATTATCTGATGCGCATGGCTGCGCCGCAACTCATCGAGTCTGCGGCACAGTACGAGGCAAAGCGCTTTGCACAAGAAATTGCAGCCGGTGAAGTTCGCCTCAGCGTGGCTGAAAATGCCTGGCGCGAGGCTGTCAACAAGGTCATGGCTGAGGTGCAACGCCGCGACCCAGAAGGTATCAACCATCCCAAATCGCGACCCACTGCGTCACGCTTCTATGCACAGATGCTCGTAGATGTCTTTACGACGCTTTCTCTCCCAGTCTCGCCTGAGCAGGTACCCGAAATGCTGCGCCTCGACATCGCGCGCGTTGCCAAGGTCTCAACCATGGTACAGCGCATCATTACTGTTGGTGCCGTGTTGCTGCAATGCAAGAACCTCCTCAAGCGAGATGTTCGCTCACAGTGGAAGACGGAGGCATCGCGTGTTCTCGCCGTGCTTGAGAACGAGCACCCATTGCTTGATACCGAGCTAGACGGCACCATGGCGGCACTGGAGGCTGGCCGATCTATGCCCGCGGCAACAAAAACGCAGCTACGACAGCTGGTGCGCAAGGTTTTGGAGTCGTCGCGAGAGATGGCCCGCACCGGCATCGAGCCAACTCAGCCAGTACTTCGCCTGCTTCTCACGCGACTTCGGGGCAACATTCTTGCCAGACTCGTGCCTGGCTCGTCATCGGCGAATGAAAAGGTCAAGGCGGCAAATTCGGCTGGTGAGAAGCTTGCCAGCCTGGGTCTGTCGGAATTTGTCGACCGCGTCAGACAAATTTCTGATCTCCTCGACAAGGTTGGATCGGTGGACCGCGCTGCGCACAGCACGTGGTGGGATGCCGTTGCCATCAAAGTGCAGCAGGAGACTATTGAGTCCTGAAGCTGAGCCAACGGGCACTGTATTTTTCTGTTTTGAGTTTTGCATCTTATTCCCGATTACATTTGCTGGCGTTTTGGGAGGACTTGTTTCTGCATTGGGACGTAGACGACTATGAGTGGGTGGTATGGGAATGGTGGGCTAGGCACTTTGCAGTTGGAAGAGACTGGGATACGACGTTATGATATTGGGATCATTGGTTTGGGAATATTTGGGCGTTTTTTTGCTTTTTGATTGAACAGTTGCGCATCTGAACATGTTGCCAGAGATTTGCTTTTTTTTTTTGGACGTTAGACTTGGACATGAAGATTGCAGACACAACACTGTCCGAATTCTTTGATTTGATTGTTCCACCTTGCAGTGTTTTCTATATAAAGTGACGTGTAGACCTGCACACCACGCATGTATCGTATAGTAGTAGGCTACACATCCTTCAACGTAGGCAGTTGCTTACAGTGTTGAAGTCACACTGCTGTGTCGTTGGCGCCCGAGGTTGTGCAGGTGAGATCTTCGCCTATGTTCAACCGAAACCTCGGTCGTTTTCTGAATCGTCATCCTCCACAGCTCCTCTTCCATCGGCGTCATCAACGGTGCCTCACGAGACATGCTCGAAATGTGCACCCGTGGCGGGTACGCCGTCGCCTCGGACATTTCTGAGAAGCCTTGGTACGGCAGCCAAGCGAGATCCGGCGTCGATTCGGGGCGCACGACGCCGGCGCCGAACCTGCGCGTCCACGCAGAGGTGCTGCGGTTGCTTTTGCGGATACGGCGGTAGCGGTCATAGGTGTAGATGGTGAGGGGTCTGTTGAAGACGTGGTGGGTTGGTGGTGGTGGTGGAGGAGGGATGGCGGCGAGGAGAGAGCGAGGCGTGGTGGCGCAGCCGGTTACGATGGATAAGGCGAGGGCGGCTTCGGTGAGGATAGATGGCGTAACGGAGGTTGGGGAGGATCTGTGCGATGATGAATGAAGATGGACGAGGCGAACCGCGATGATGGGTATCAGGCTATAAGAGTTGCGAAGTCAGCACAACCTTATCTTATCCCCCCGGGGGGGCTAATATCTTACAGGAGACGCGTGCTGAATGCTGCCATCAGACACGTACGTCGAAGTTTTGGCATGGCCAGGAACCAGATAAGACTGATGGATAGGATAAAAAGGGCGAGCTCGATGAGTATGCCGGTGGCTTCAATGCCAACCCATCGCAGATACTGGTAATGGAGCGGCGAATGTCAGACGGGGGGTTGCTCTCTCTTGGGAAGCTGGACTTACAAAAGACTCGCCCAGGATGCCCTCCCAGGGCTTTCCGTCGTGAAGTGTCAGGCATAGCACAGAGGTAATGGACCATGAGCCGGACAGCGCGGCGGCCGTCCTCGCGGGCCAGACGAGGGGAGAGGCCTGCGCGGCGGCGCTTACAAAGAGGGCGCAGGATATCCTCGCGAAGCCGAGCGAAAGGAGGTAAAGAAGCTGTGCAATGTATTGTAACTAGTGGCATTTTTTTTAGCTTGCCTGTTTCTGCGGATGATGCGTTGCAAAAAAAAAAAAAAAGAAAAGAAAAGAAAAAAAAAGAAAAAAAACGTACGAGTTGCATCTGTGTCGAGTCTGATCTGTGGATGTGATGACTAGGACGGCCGGAGCTGTGCACAATACAAAAGGCGATTATGATGGCATGAGCAATAGCAAATATCTATAGAAAAGAAGAGAAGGAGAATTTCTGTTAGTCGTCTCGCTCAGGTTTTGTATCATGGGTGGCATTGATCGAGTTTCCTTACAAATGCAGTGGTATAAAAGTAATCATCCAAGCTCCAACGTTTGGCTTTGCATCTCGTCCAGACGTAAGCAGCAAATGCAAAGACGGCCGCTGCGTACAGCCATCCCATGGCATAGGCCAGCGAGTTGGCGCTCCTTTCGACCATGATCTCCTACCTCATTCGACTTGGGGAGGCTGTTAACGTGGGCAGCATGGCTGTCAAAAAGGGGCCGGATGGGGATCAAGATGGGTAATTATCCAAGTGAAGATGTTGCTATGATCGGAGATGGATGTGACTCGGAATGATGAATAAGTCAGTCTACTCGTTTTTGGCAACTCGATTCTTTATTTGAAAAAGAGATTTCAGAAAAGCAAGTGGCCCGTCATATAGTTGGTAAAAAAGGCACCATTCTCCGGTGTGCGATCCCCGCTCTGCTATTCTGTCAGATGTGATGCCATCGTCCCTGTTCTCTTTCCCCCGCTCTCATCGATATGCACCGGCTGGTCGCATAAACGACAAAAGGTGAGCGCTCACTTGAGGTGAAGCATCCATAGAGCATCCAGACCGTCAGACACAGACACACCACCACCACTAAGAGCCGCCCCATGGGCACGCATAGTTGGGGCTAGTAAACGAAAAAGAAAAATCACCGACACTCGAGGACTTCGCTCACTAGCTCATTGGTCTCTTATGCTCTGCCGGCCGGCCGGCCAATTGAAGATTTTCGTGAGCGGGGGAAGGAGGAGAGGATGAAGCGTCTAATACGCTGGCACGCGGCTCTCGTCGGCGCAAATGTGCGCTCTGCATAAAGATGGGCATGCTAGGTCCAGGGCTGTAGAGCGAAACGATTTGAAACGAGAGCCGCTGGGGGGGTTTCGGACTTTTAAAAAAAAAAGTCAACCGCGGAAATCAAGGTTTTCTTTTTCGCGGCACTTTGCTCCGAAAAGTTAAATCACATAGTAAGTGGTGGGTGTTGATGCCGTTGTTGGTTGGAGGGGGTAGCACATCATTTTTCAGTTTAGGCCGAAACTCAAGGGCCAAGGCGGAGATAACATGCACGATTGCAATCGTTAGGTTTTCCTTGTTTTTTTTTTTTTTTTCCAAGGGCATGATGGCTTTGTATTATCCTGGACGAGCGTCGTTCGCGCGACTCAGAGCACGGTTCTCGGTCTGGCCTTGACCCTAGAAAATGGATGCGACTACCTGCGTGGGGGAAAAGGCGAGGCGGTGACGGGCAATGCTGGCAACTAATAAGTGGATGATGATTGGTATATTCGGGGAATGATTTGCACATTTTAACCTTTTTTATGCATTGCGATTTGTGTCACAGGATTCCCCAATCTTTGTGGGCGAGCATGAACCGATAAATGATTTGTCAAAAGATGCAGATAGATAGATAACTGGCGCAACCACTTTTGCCATCCTGGTCACGAAACGATATACTTGGCTGGCTATGGCCGGTTTGTTGCAGGGAGCCGATAAACGCAAACGACTATAATTCTAGGCTCTATATCCGACCGAGATGTGTGTGTGTGTGTGTGTGGTTCTCTTGCGTGCGGCCTGGATTCCCGGCAGTCGTTGGTCGGCTGATGTCTTGTCTGATGTTGCGCGCTGAAACTTATCCTGCCGCACTTTTATAGATGCAGAATTCGCCGCGGCTATTCTTGTTGAGTTTTGTCTGTTGAGAGTTTTGTCTCCCTATACAGCGGCCATGATATATATCCAGATGGAAATGCTACGTTGCTCTCTCTTGATGCACTCGCTTGGCCCGCTGCGGCTCAACTTAAGCAAATAATGTGACCCCATTACACTGGTTGGCAGCTGGCAAAAAAAAGAATGAGTGCTTTTTGAGATTCTTGGTCAACGTTTGAGTTAGAATGAGTGCTGCTTTACACCAAATTGGCCTTCTTTTTTTGATGAGTCCACGCACAAGTCCATGGTCATCACACAGATTAAAAAAGTCCATCACTTCAATTTAATACAGCTTCCCATTGAAATTACTCAATTCTCCAACAACCTTTCCATAAACTTGACTTGAAGAGCAAAGCAGTCTTTACTAGCTGCAAGATCCTTTGCGAGCTCGTCGAACCCGTGCAGCAGCCCAGGAAGCACACGCAGCTCCGTCTCAATGCCCGCCTCCAGAAACAGCAACGCATAGCGCACATTTTCCTTGACAAACAGGTCAAGCTGTCCAACATATAGGGTAAGCCGCGGCAGTCCAGCAGCATCCGTCAGCCTGCCAGGAGCTGCATAAACGGGCACCTCGTCTCCGCCAGCCTGGGCTCCCAGATAGGCCGTCCACCCCGTCGCATTATCATCTTGGTCCCAGAGCGTCACCACCCCAGCTTCCATTTCCTCCTTGTTTCTGTCGTCCAGCATGGGGTAGATGAGAAACTGGCTCGCAATGGGGGGCGTGATGCCGCGATGCCGCCCCAGCAGCGTGACGCCGGCGGCGAGATTACCCCCGGCGCTGTCGCCCATGACTGCGATGCGAGCCACGTCTACGCCCAGCGTCGCAGCGTGGTCACGAATGTACTGTAAAGACGTCCAGCAGTCTTCCAGCGGGGTCGGGTACGGATGCTCCGGGGCGAGCCGATAATTCACGGCGTAGATGGTGACTCCCGATGCGAGGACCAGCGCGTGCAGCTTCCTCGCAAACGTCTCCACGCCGAGTGCGACGAAGCCACCACCATGCATATACAGCACAGCAGGGCCAGGCTTTGTGTGCATGGGCTCGGTGCCGGGCTTCCGGGATACACGCCATAGTGGGATATTGAAGCCGTCCTCGGCTGGCACGGACAGAATCTCCTGCGCAGTACCTTTAGGGATAGGGTCAGGCGTGCCGGCTTCGGTTAAAGAGGCCATGGCAAGCCTTCGACCTTGTACGTCGTGGATTTTGGGCTTTGGCTTGTTCAAGATGTGCCAAGCCGGCGCAATCATTGCAGCGAATTCCTTGTCGAGAGAAAGCCCCATGGTACAGCGGTGAAGAAGGTGCAGGTATTGAGATAAGTGTGTTTTTTTTTTAATCAAGAGAAAAGAAACTCATCAGCCATACTCAAACAGCCGTTTGTCTCTGTTTTCTCTCCTTCTTAACATGCCTTGATATGCCGTTTAAAAAACGCCAAAGACCGACGTGGCGTCCCAAATGTCCACGCGATGGCCTCGCTCCCACTTTGACACATCGGCAGTTACACCTAGTTGCTTCTTTGAAATCCGCAGCGCCGAGACTTTCAACAAGATTTCGGGAAGACTCAACTCTAAAGACCAGCTAAAACCTGTTGAGCGGATACATCCGCGTCCTGCTTGGGACGAATCGCGGGGGATATTATGGAGTGTCTCCGTGCATCCCGCGGGGAGCTACAGCCGCCGCCGCCGCCGCCGCCTCTCTCACAAGCACTAGACCACATCTGGTGCATCAACATCGTAAATCACTTTTTGACGTGCGGAAACTCCGGGTTCACGGGCGAGCGGCAGAAATTGTTATTCTGCCCGGGACCCCGAACCAGTTCTACACTCATGAGAGACCGACTGGCAGACGTTGACGTACCGTTCCGCCGAACGTGGAGTTGTCATCTTGGCCTGGGATGAAATTTATGGCCAGGATATAGTTTTTTTTTTTTTTGATGCGCGGGAGGCGCGCTTCCAGGGAAATCAGCTTCCTCTTCCAGGCCATGACCTCAACTCTGCCATGCCCACGTACATGGACAAATACGAGTTCACATGGTGTGTTACACAGCAGCTTGATCGTACAATGTCTCGGCGTAAAAAGTATTAAAGCGCGCGTTTAGTAGCTCTCGATGCCTGTAATCCGAATACCCCTCCTTACTGTAAGAATTTGCTCGTCTTGAACCATCATGGCTACCGTCGAAGTATCCTCTCTACCGGACCAAGACGTCATCATTGTCGGCGCAGGCTTTGGCGGCTGCTATGCGCTGCACTCTCTGCGACAGCAAGGCTACACGGCCAAGATTCTCGACGCCTGCGACGATTTCGGCGGTGTCTGGCACATGAACCGGTATCCCGGGGTGCGCGTCGACTCGGAGACGCCGACGTATCAGTTCAGCACGCCGTCCGTCCGCGAAACGTTCAACTTTGCCGAGCGCTACTCTTCCGGCGCGGACATGCGCCGCTACTTTTCCCACATGGCCGACACGCTCCATCTCCGCCAGGATACCCTCTTTCACCAAAACGTCGTCGACGCCCGCTACGACAGCGAGACCAAGACGTGGGTGTTCAAGACGGAACAGGGCCTGACGGCGCGGTCACGCTTCGCCGTCTTTGCGACGGGCTCCAGCAACAAGGTCCACGTGCCCGAGTTCAGGAACAAGGCCGCGTTCAAGGGCCCCATCATCCACCCCAAGGCGTGGCCCGCGGACCTGGACCTGGCCGGCAAGAGGGTGGGCATCATCGGGCAGGGCGCGTCCGGCGTCCAGATCCTGCAGGAGCTGGCCAAGACGGACTGTGCGCTGACCGTGTTCGTGCGGACGCCGCCGCACTGCCTGCCCATGGGCCAGTGCCGCATCCCCGCCGACGAGTCGGAGCACCAAAAGAGCTTCCTCGACGCCGCTTTTAGCTACGCAAAGTACGCCAGCACGTCTGGCTACCTGTGGAACGCAAGCATCTCGACTACCTACGCGGAGCACACGCCCGAGCAGCGGCGCGCGCTGTGGGAGCAACTCTGGCGGCGTCGGGGCTTCGTCTTCCTGTCCGGCCTCAACTACGCGGACCTGCTGAGCAGCGAGGAGGCCAACCGGGCCGCGTGGGCGTTCATGGCCGAAAAGCACCGCGCGCGCATGACGGACGCGGCAAAAAGGGACGTCATCGTCCCGCTGGAGCCCGACGCGTTCCTGTTTGCGCTGCGTCCGACGCTCGAGCAAGACTACTACGAAATGGTGGACCGTCCCAACGTGCGGCTCGTGAGCCTCAAGACGTCGCCGATTGCGGAATTCGCCGAGAATGGCATCATCACCGACGACGACGGGCAGCAGAAGCAGACACTGCACGAGCTCGACGTCATTGTCAGCGCCACCGGCTACGACGCGGTGACGGGTGCCCTGTACGGCATGAACATTCGCGACCGTCACGGGACGCTGCTGCAGGATAAATGGCGAGACGGCATCGCCTCGTATCTGGGCATGATGGTCCCAGACATGCCCAACGCCTTCATCCTGTACGGGCCGCAGGCGCCCACGGCGCTGGCCAACGGGCCGCCGTTTCTCGAGCTGCAGGTCGAGTTTCTGACCAAGCTACTGGCGCGCGCCGAGGCCGAGGCCGATGACGACGGCGGCAGTAGGGCCGCCGCCATTGAAGCGACCGACGCCGCGGCGCAGGACTGGCGGGGGAGGACGACGGACGTCTGGAATGGCTTGCTCGCGCGCCACTCGCAGTCGTGGTGGGTGGGCGCCAACATTCCGGGAAAGAAGCGCGAGCCGCAGATTTGGGCTGGCGGTCTCCAGGAGTGGCGTCGAGCCTGTGACGATGCGTTGAAAGACTGGTCACATTTTGTCTAGCAATTTTTTTGGGCCAAAAAACTTGGCTTTTGGTGTCGCGGCTGATAATTTGACCATGAGTTACACTGTCGGAGGAGCTGTCTGGAGCACGTCTAGATTGCGAGATGATTGGGGCGTAAAAGAGCGACTTGCGCACCAACTTCGATAGATAACCAACATCAAGTTTTCTACACGATGCCTAAAATTTGACCCAGCAAACGCGAGAAACAAAAGCAATGTAACCATCATTATGGAATGAAAAAAAGAAAACGTACAGCACCCGGTGTTCGCTGGTCGTCACCGACCCAACTACTAATCTGGCGCTCAAGTGGTTGTCTATCGGAGATCGGACGGGATCCAGACTGGTCACTCGGCTATGGCCGTACATGTCAGTTGATGGCCTCATTTTGGTTATAAACCTTTGCGAGAAGATGTCAACTTTCTACGACAGAGTCAGAGGCATTCGTCAACTCTTGCCCCCGTGATATGTCTTACCCGTCAGTCATTATCACTTGGCATCCCTTGAAAATGTAATCGCCGTGTAAAAGTACAATTGAAAAAAAAAAAAGGCTGTATATACATCATGTCCCCATGCTTTTATTATGTCATACCAGCAATGCGTCCACCGCTCTTCTGTCTTCTATCCTCTTTCGGTCCACATGTACATGATAAAAGAACAGAAAGGAAGAAAAAAGAAAGGCAATTTGCATTGGCTCACTATTCATAGAGAGCTTTCATCGCTGTATTCATGTATAGTAACGTCGTGGTCGCCGGTGAATGCTTGGTTCGTCATTCCTCCTTATACCTCTTCTGCTAATGTCTTGTGCTAATGAGGTAACGTCAGCGTCAAACTGCCGCTGCGCTTGCGTCCGGCTACGGTGCTGGTTGTTCTGTCCTGCATGCAGTGCATCCACTCCAGAACCGTCTCATAGCATAGCACGTATTGCCGCAGGCTTTGCACAGTGCTGAGACGTTGCTGTCGAAAGTCTTGGACAGTTTTCTGGATCAAGTCGATAGAGTCATCCCGCAGCCACGTGGTGTCGAGCCTCGCGGACTTGGGCTGCTGATGAGGTAAATTGGCTACTTGAGTACCCGAGGAACCTAAATCCATCTGAAAGTAAGAATCGGAGGGCATCGTAGACACGACACCATCGGCAGGGCCGAGCATGTCCACGTCGCCCTCTTTGTCCTTAACAGTAATGCCGGTGAGATCCGCCTGACGCTTCCGCTTCATCATATCAACAACACTGTCGACAGTACAAAAAGCGCCAGTGCGACCGCAGCCCGCTGAGCAGTGAACCAGCATGGGCCGGCTATTCTCATCGACCTCTGGCCCATCGTTCCACGTAACGGGCAGTGCGCCTCCTGAAGCTTTGCGAGTGTCAACGATGGTGCTGGTCTCGACGGGCAGAGAAGCGCGTTGCATCACGTTGGCCAGTTCCACGAGCGCGAGCAAGTGTGATGGCTTGGCAGGGGTTCCAAAGTCAGGCCAGCCAGGAAAATGCAGGTGTGTGATCTCACGAATCGGGGCGAAAGGGTGAGAAGAATGCGATAGCGCAAACTTGCGAATGATGACGTACGGCGCCTCTTCGTTGGGCGAGAAACTGGGTACTGCCTCAAACGCTGTTGTGGTGTTTGCTCGGCGCCGGCCACGCTCCGAGGAGCTCTGAGCCGGCGTGCTGTTGGAGTCAGGTCTATACTTGTCCATGTCGAGCGAAGCCTTCTTCTCGGATAAAGGCCGTAATCGAATGGGGCCATACTCGCGGTTCTCCCAGTACGGGTGGCACTTCAGTTGCCCGCCCTCGGTCGTTGCCGTCAACATGACGATGACACGAACATCCTGGTCCCAAACAACAGACCAAAAGTCTTCGAATGTGGCCGGCAGCGGACCCTGCGTGGCAATGTATTTCTTGTTGCTACGCGAAGCAGAGAGCTTGCTGGCATTGATATAATCACAGGAGCCAGGCGACTTGTTTTTCAAGCGGACTCTGCTGTGCTCAAATGGAAGAATGTCCTTATACCTGTTTTTACCTCCCTTTTCCACACCACATAGCTGGATATTGTTTGCCGACTTTGCGTTGTTGGGATTGAATGCGGCATAGGCACCTCTCATGCGAGATTGTTCATCCTGTTCGATGTGAAGAAACTTGTCGGATACCTTTTTGCCGTGATCCCCAGGCGCAGCGGCCTCACACAGCCATGTGGGAAGCCATGAGGTATCGAGGCCATCAGGCAAGTGAACATCAAACTGGCCGACACCGTCTGCTAGATCCATGTTCTGGCGAATATTGGAGAAGAATGGGTTGGGCTCCTGCATGCTGGTCGGCAGCATGACACCTCCAATGACGGGCGCAAGGGCGTTGCTGTCGGCGGTCGCATTCTGGGATCTCGTGGCTGGTGGCTGTGCTGGCTCGTTGTCGACATAACTGGGAAATGACTGACGGAAAAGATTAAAGCCACCACGTAAAATGGCAGTCTTGCCGGAGTAATTCGCTGCCGTGAATTTCTTGATCATGCTCTGGGCTGTGAATGCATCACGGTTGTCGGAAGCGTTGGTGTCGTAGACAATGATCCATTGCATATCCCTCCAGCGGTTGAATTTTGTCGAGTTGATGCTATCCTGGAAAGTCTGCTGGAGCTTCTCGATGCCAAAGGTGGCACGTTTTAACAACGTTGTGGGAATACAGAGGTTGAGAGCATGCCTGATGCGGCTCTGAGAGAAATTCTGAACTGAACGAACATCAATGAGCAGGATACCGTCCATATCACCCGTGTCCATAATGTTGACAAGCTGGTCGCCAGAGATGAAGGGGCTTTGAACAATGTCAAGCTTCATTGGCAGCGTGGAAGCACGTGCTAGATTGCCGATGGATGGTGATGACCTGCGTGGCCTAGGTTCGTTCAGCGTGAATCGCTCTTGAAGGTAATCAGCGGGTAATGTCGTATTAGATGGCTGCTGGAGTTGCTGCCGGGTGTCCTCGATAGGAAGCGGAGATGCAACACGCGGAAGGCCTACAAGCTGAGGTGGTTTCAACGACACATCGGAATTGCGGTTCGAGTCCATGGATACGTAGGCAGAATCACGAAGGCCGTTCTGATCAGCGTCGGACTTTTTACTCGCTCCCGAGCCAATGTCGGCGCGAATCCTATTCAAGGCCAGTCGAAATGACGACGGCTCACTAGCAGGTTCATTGCTATGAGAATGCCAGCGAGCCGGTCGGGGACGGGCCATGTGTGCTGAGGCTGACGGCACATGGCTGGTTGTCGGAAGGGCAAAGGATGGACCACGATTGCGATCCGCCTGCCTTCTGAATGCTTCAAATTCCGAGTTGGGTTCGAGCGGGACAGTCTTGGGTAAGGCCGCGGCGAAGGACTTTATCGAGGAACCAGGACTCCAATTATCCTTTCCAGGGGCTGAGGAGTCGGCTACCTCAACATTCGAGTCGATGACCAAGCCAAAATAGTTGGGGCTTGGGGCGCGTGCCTGCGTTCTGCGGCTGGGAGAGCTCTTAGGCGGGTGATTTTGGCCGACAGAAAAGGCGGCGCAAGGCGAAGTTATGGGTGTCGTTGATTTCGTTACGGTTCGTGAGGGCCGTCTCGATATATTATGAGGACTGGATACCCCAGGAGTTCGTGTAGTGTGAGCCGTCATGGCGTATTGTACAGACATTAGTTAGAATAGTGATGGGGCGGTTGAGGTGAATATTAGGTGCATGCGAAGCCAATCAGCTTCGAAATCGGCCGAAAGAGTGATTTTAAAGATCCATGGCTCAAATTGATAGACGTCGATTGAATGATGAAGAGAAGGTGATTGTCGCGTGCGTCGCCGCAGAGTCGCTATGTAGGTTGTCGGTTTGCAGGGTTCAGCCTGTGACGTAACTGCGGGAGGGAGGCGGTGGCGAGAATTGAAAGCAACTAGGGCGGAGCCGCAGAGGCGAGACTTCGGGTGCAACGGGCAATGAGCGACCAACCACTGAAGGCTTCCTCGATTATAAATAGAAGCAAGCCAAATATGACAAAGTTGACTTCTTTTTCATATCAATCTCGGGACGAAAAGAGGGCGAAAGGGGTAGGCAAAGAAGTTGGTTATAAGGCCCTGTCGAGTGGCTGTTTTTTTTTCCCTCCACGTCAAAAGCACGGCTAGGGGTGTCTCGGTCAAGAATTGTTGAAATAGAACAGCGACGGATTTCACGACAGATTCGAAAAAGCAAAGTGTCGAGAAGCACGAGACGTCATACAACGAGGAAGCGAGCGGTTGGCCAGTAGATGCAGATGCGCGCTGCAGGACACGGCAGCGAGGCACAAGGGGGGGCGTGAGCTAATGATGGGTTGGCGAATGGCGCGTCGAGAGCGAGAGCAGATGACAAAAGGCAGTGATGAAGAAGAAAAAAGTACAATCGAAAAAGTGGAAGCAAGAAGAGAAGAGTAATAAGGATCAAGAGACGTAGCCGCCAAGAGGAAGAGCAGGCCGGCTAGTAGTTTGGCAAGTCTACGTTTGTGACGAGGACAAATATCCGTGTGTGCTCTGTGTGTGCGTCTGTGTCCGTGTGTGTGGGCAGACCGACTGTAAGTAGTAGGTCGCCGCCAGCAACAGTCTGCTTGGAAATAGAATGGGGATGTGCGTGTATTATTATTATTAGGCAGTGTGGGAACGCAACTGACCACCACCCCATGCCGCTAACTAGTAATTCATGGGAGTCTTATCTGGCATTCATTCCATGGTGGATGATGGCGGACGCCAGATGACGATGCGTTGGAGACACAAAGGGCCTGGACTGCGACGATGCAGGGTCCTAGAGTCACTCCACTTGGGTTTTTTTCCTTCTTTTCTATTCATTCTTCCACAATTGCCACCTTACGAATATACGAGGGCGAAGAAGATGAATGGTAAATCAAATAGGGCTTGCCTTGGATCCCAAACAGAACAGCGTCACCTTGGGGTCAATGAGACAAAAGACGTTTTGAGGGGGGGCCATGTCGGCGGCGGATGAAGGATCTCAGCCAGCTTTTAGTGATCCGTACGGAGTACCGTATTTAGCATCAACCGGCCGTCGCCAAAGTAGCGGCCAGGTATCCAGTAACAAGGGCGTGAGAGACAAAGGGCGTGGGATACAAGGATAGGGGGGGAAACAAATTTAAACAGGGCAGTAAAACCCGGGTCGATCTGGTGCAGGCCTGGTCAAGTTTCTAGAGCCAACGAAGAAGAAGAGAAAACTCTTGGCTTCCGGTGCACGGATTGAGGAGATGCCATGTTGGCAAAATTCTGGTACGAGAGAATAACTAGTTAACTGGGCCGTCGACCGAGCGGGAACCGGCCGCGGCACGCAAAAACTGTGTATAATGGGGTCTTGGAATTCTGCAAGGGAGTGTGAATCTGAATCACTTTTTTTGCCAGTGAAATGCGATTAGACATTGTCAACACGATTTGCATTGTGTAAATATGGCCATGACCGCTCAGAGCATTGACAACCCTCTTTGGCAGCCATGGCCTCCTGCAAACTTGCAGCGAACCGGCAGCAAGCAAAAGCACACTTCAGAGAGCTAAAGGGGTACTCGTGCAATACCTACCTGCCTACCTACAGCAGTCGCGGGCGCCCCTTATTAGGTCATTGTAGCGGTGGAGGGCGCTGAATGGGGAAACTGATTGGCACGGCGCAGAGCAGATCGAAGCTCGGCCAAGGGAGACGGGCTGGAATTAGAAGGGCCCAGAACGGCCGTCGACATGCACCCAACTTGACCGGTCCAGAGACGACATTCTGATTCTGATTCTGATTCTGATTCTGATTCTCCTGTGAGTTGTTTGCTTCTTCTTTTTTATCTATTCAATCTCATTCACACCGTCAGTGTTGCAGCCGGCGCTGCAACCGTTGACAGCCATTCGTGACACAACTGACAACCTCCTGGGGCTTGTATTGACAACTTGTACTCCGTAGGCTACTGACGTCTTATTTTTTTCTCTGCTCCTCCTGTGACGTAGCTTCGACGGCTCACGTACCACGCTTGTACCTCCCGCATGCTTGGGCCACCCGCCCATCACGTCATAGTGTCCCAGCCAGCCAGGTCCAGAACGTCTAGAACCTGACTCGACGTGATGGTTCTTTTTCAAACACGAAATTTCCTTTATAAGTCCGACACTTTGGCCAGAGTGCCCGAGTATGAGTATATAAAAATCTAGGGTGGCAAACTTGTCTATTACGATACTATTCCTTCCACCTTCCCAAAATGGGAATTAGTGATTAGTTAGTTACCTTGTCTTGGCGGGCCTGAAATGAATCTTGCTTTTGAGCCTCGCCTCGCCTTGCCTTGCCTTGCCTTGCCTTGCCTGGCTTGAAGGCGGCCCCTGTCCTTTTTGTTCCGTGTAAGAGCCCTTGTCTGCCAATGAACCCAATGAATAGCCGCCAAGCCAGCAATCCTCAGCCGAACCTGGCCATGCATCGCACAAGAACCACTGTTTCTCCATGCAGTCTCATAAATGTGACCACAAACCCGAAAATCCTGGCAGACGAGCCTCACACACACATACCATCTCCTGTAACAAAACTCGGCGTTCGCAAATCTACCCCCCAACCCAACACACATGTACATACCCCCTATCAAGCCGCGGGAGAGTCTAGACCCTTTCTTTACCAATGATGTGCGATAACCTGCTTTTTATCCCGCCCGATTCACGGAAGAGACTCTCCCCATCGCACACCCATTACTCGATTCTTGGACCCTTTGCTGTCATTTGTGTCCCTCGTCCCATCGAAAGAATCAAGGTATCGATGCCTGATACACGCAGCCTGGGTCATGCATGGGAAGCTCGCGTGTGACACGTTCCCCCACCATCAATATCGGCGGAACATGCAACAAAAAAAAACGCAGCCGCAACTGCCATGCAAAGCACCGCAGACCAGCCAGCCACGGGTTGGGCCTGAAAGGTTGAGAACAAGGGGATCGTAGGGCCTGATCGCTCCCGTGTGCCGCTCTCGAAAGCGGAGCGCGGCTTCTGCCAAACGGCTTGATTTCTCGCGTGGCTCTTGCATCCTGCAGGAGAGCAGCTGCTTTGCTGCCGTCGCCCATGTCACCAGCTGAAGTGGAACAATGAATAATGCGAAGCTCTAGCTCTCTCTCTCTGCAGTTCCATTTGAACAACGCAGCGCTGGCGAGATACCGGGGCTTACATAGAGTCCATGTTTTTTTTTCACGGGATGGTGTAGTCTTGACACCTAGCTGCAACCTTCTTTCACTTTGGCAGAGCGTAATGAGGCTGACAAGACGACGTCACTGTAGCACCCACCGTCTATCCGGCAGCAAGGTCCAGACTCTTCCATTTAGGAGAGCCGCAGATGTGCGAATAGAATCACAATATTCAATAAAATGCAATGGCAGTCAGGTGTTACATTGGTTGTCTCTTCTGGCACCAAGATGTGGCAATACCGTATTGGTTGTGTGGAGAGGATGTTCAAAGACAAAGGTCGTGGTTTTAACAGGACCCTTGATTGTCGCAGTGTCCCAATGTCCGTACGAGCCTTGCTCTGCACCTCGTTCATCTTGGGAAGTCTGATCCGCTCTCTGGTCCGTTATCCGTGTCCCATCTGGGTATGATGGAATAGATATTCCCTGTTTTTCTCCTTATTCGCCTTGCCACCGGTGACCGGCCATCCCATCCCATCTGCACTCACGCCCCGCCCTGCCCGCTACAAAGTAACACTCACACATTGCAAGCTCGCACCTCGGCGTGTGCTCGGCGACTATGAATTTCAAATAATAAAAGGTACACATGCATGTACTTGCCAGTCACTGATTGTCGATCAAAGACTCTAGAATTCGGTTCGAAAGATGGCCTCGTTCGCTTAATCCACATGGTCCTCCTTTGCCCCCCTCCAAGTCTTGATTCCTTGTTTTGGCGCGGCATCTTTTGGCTGGTCGTACCCGGCCAGCCACGCGACCGGATGTCTCCCTGCCCAATTAATCATCTCTCAGTTTTTGAGTTTCCAACTTCCGGATACATCAGATTCTCGAATGATTGTCAGGAACTATCAAGGAGACTTCCTATAGGGCCGAGACAAGAGGGATGGCACGTGTAAACCTAATCATGAACAAACGGTTGGAGGGGGGACCTGGGAAAGAGCTGTCAGACATACAAGAAGCGCGTATCTAGACCATGGCACTTTTGCATTTCAAAATCCCGTGTTTATAGATCAGTCTTGTCTTGACTCCTTCTGTCGGCTGGAGCTTGATAAGCCCAGACCATGCTGTAACTACTGATGAGTATTAGGCACACGCAGCATACACTCACCCTCACCTCACCTCACTCGAACTATCAACACATTACTCACATACTCTTGAATCTCGTACGCACTCTATGAAGTATTCAACTCAACACGTGCAGCCATCATCCGGGCAGCAGCGAGCGACGACACCCTTCAGTCAGCTTCACCGCATCCTCCGCAGAGTAGATGTGCTTGTCAATGGGCAAATCTTTCTACTTGCAGGTCTGATGGGTGGACATTTTTCTTGCCGTGTGGTCTCACAAACACACATCCCATGACCCAGATGCAAGCCCTTTTTTACCTGGACACTGCCCACCACCATCATTATCAGCCCACTGGTCAGTAGTGCGGCGGAGGGCGCGTCCCGCTGTCCAGAGCTTGAGGCGCATCACTCGCCGTGTCTGCCAAGCAAGTACTTTGAAAAATTTTCATGATCTGAATTCAGCAAAGACGTCCGTACATGATTCCTCTCTGAGAAAAAAAAAACTTCATTTCTGTAGAGATTGCGCCTTTGCACGTTGTCGTCGTCGTCGTCGGTAAAATGATTAACCCCCCGCAAAGCCGTTGGGTGGAACCGATCCCCGACCTCGGTGGTGCAACGCCGCGCTCTGGCCCGCCAGGCGACGAGAAGACTTTGCAAAAGGCGCGGACATCAATCTCTTGACGAGACTCTTCTTTGTACTACAATCTTGTGCATTTAAAACTGCCCAAATTTCAGTTCTAGTCCGATTCGTAAAGAAAGACGCAAGCAGCATGTCTCAACCCGGCCCCGAAGCATCGGCCGAAGAGCGCCGACAGGCCCGGAAGCCCATCCCCAAGCCCGTTCCGGCCTACCTGCCCACCGCCGGATCGCCGCTGACGGTCGACAAGTCGGCCTACGAAACTATTCAGGCCGCCAATCGTGTCCTCCTTGAAGAGTTCACCATTCCTATTCGCTCCGGCAGAGCCTGGGAAGTGCCCCAGGGCTGCGTCGTGCGCATCACCACGCCCGAAGGGCCCCAAGTTGGTACGTCCCTCATCCTTCCCCCCTCCCCAAATCCCACAAGTTCTGCCTTTCAAACAAAAGAGTTTTCATTCTCATTCTTTGCCTCTCCTCCTCCCTTTCAGGCGACCTCAACATCTGGAACCGGCACAACCCGCGCGAGCGCTTCTGGGCCTCCCGCACGCGGCAGCTGCACGCCTCGCACGTCTCGACTTACGACCGTCTGTGGTCCTGCCTACCGTACATGCGGCCCCTCGCCACCATTATTCACGACACTCTGTCGTGGTATGGCGAAGACGAGCACGGCGGGCGCGCGCACGACCTGCTGGGCACGCGCTGCGACCCCTACGTCAACGCGGTGCTGTCGGGCGCGCAGTACGACTTTCACTGCCACTCCAACCTCACGCGCGCCATCGCCCCGTTTGGCCTCGTCGAGACCGACGTCCACGACGTGCTCAACATCTTTCAGATCACCGGGCTGGACGCTCAGGGACGGTACTTTATGAGCCCCTCGCCTGCGCAAAAGGGGGATGCGCTTGAGTTTTTGGCCGAGCAGGACCTTCTCATGGCTTTGAGTAAGTTGGATCCATTCTCTAGATTCCTCGGAAGCCACTATCGCCTCTCCGGAGCTGTGTCTGTCCGTCGAGCTAACTTGTATAGGTACTTGCCCTGGAGGTGACTTGTCGGCTTGGGGTTTTGGCAGTGACAGTGAACAGGAAATGATCAAGTGCTGTCGTCCACTCCATGTACAGGTGTACAAACTCGAGGACGAAGCGCTCCTGCAAAGAGTTGGCTGGAAGCCTGCTACAGTATCTCCTTACAAAGGAATGCACGGCGTCTTTTCGCCCATGGGAGAGCCCAGTCAACGCAAGTAGATAGTAGTGTATCAATTAGTCACAGAAGGCAATGTACAGCTTTCAATGGATCGCCGTGTTAAGTATGGTACAGTAAGCTATCCTCGCATCACCAAAGCTTTTGCAATCGTGGGTTCATGACCACGTCTTGCTTGCCTAGCACGCCAAAAAGACCACAGACCACATCCATTTATTTCCAGAGCTTGCCGAGCGATACCTCCTTGTCGTCGTGCTTGTTGAGAATCTTGGCCGTGGCCAGCTCAAAGTCCTCTTGCGTAACGTGTACCCTGCGCTCGCGAAGAGCGTACATGCCGGCCTCAGTACACACACCTTTGAGCTCGGCACCGGAGCAGCCATTCATCTTCTCAGCAATCTTGTTTAGATTGATTCCACGCGTTAGATTCATCTTGCGACTGTGGATGCGCAGAATATCGGCTCGAGCCTCCACACTAGGGGGCGGGAACTCGATCTTGCGGTCGATACGGCCGGGTCTTAGCAGGGCGGGGTCGAGAATGTCGAGACGATTGGTGGCCATGATGATTTTGATGTTCTTTGTGGGCTCGAAACCGTCGAGCTGATTGAGAAGCTCCAGCATTGTTCTTTGGACTTCAGAGTCACCACCAGAGGAGCCCTCAACACGGGAGGAACCGATCGAGTCGATTTCATCCATGAAAATGATGGAAGGCGCATGCTCACGCGCCATGATGAAGAGCTCGCGAACCATGCGACTACCTTCACCAATGTATTTTTGCACGAGCTCGGAACCAGAGACACGAATGAACTTGCACGCCGTGTGGTGGGCGACGGCACGCGCCAGCAAGGTCTTTCCGGTACCTGGAGGGCCATATAGCAGGACACCCTTGGGCTGTGCGATACCGAGTGACTCGAAGAGCTCGGGATGTTTGAGGCCGAGCTCGATGACTTCCTTGATTTCCTTGATTTGTTGGTCAAGGCCACCAATCATGTCGTATGTGCTATCGGGGACCTTCTCGACCATCATGAGGGAGACAAGGGGGTCGACTGAGGATGGCAGCATCTTTTCGAGCTTGTAGCTGTCCGAAAGTAGTGTGACACGCTTGCCAGCTGTGAGCTTGGTCACGTCGACATTGTCGGAGATGTCAACAACTTGAGTTTTGTGTTAGTATCTTTGAACTTGCGTGCGCACGTAAAAGAGGGTGTAATGTGAGCCGTACCATATTTGCCTTCAGGGTGAACCTTGACGAGGACCTTCTTAGTGCCCATGACCTTGACGACCTCGCCTACATAGGACCCAGGTTGTTGAAGTAGGCCGAGCTCTTCTCTGAGTAAGCGCACGCGCGAGTTGTAGTCATTGCGCTGAGCTTCGAGACGGCGAAGGGCGGCCTGACCCTTGAGGATCTCGAGCTTCATCGCCTCAATCTTGTTGTGGTAGTATTCGTCGAGCGCCATGGTGACGGGTGGCCGCTAAGGCAGTGTGATGACGCGCGGAAAGCAGGTTGCGGTGGATTGGTACCAAGACCAATTCGCGTGGCAGATTGTCGATGTGGTTTGAGGGAGCTGTCAGAATGGAGGCGATTGAAACGGCGGTGGCTGAAATTCGAGATGATGGAAAGGTGGTTGATGGCTAGCGAAGCTTGGTGGCAAGGCTGCAGCTCTTCTCGTAAGCGGCACCCAAGCGTTGGCGCAGTGCGTGGCAGCGGGTTGCCTGTGAGAGCGTGGGCGCATAAGGGAGCGAGCGGCACGGAACATGGGTTTTACCGAAGTCCGGTGGAAAGCTGGCAATTCGTAATGAAGCGCCTGTTGTTTGGCGGGTAGCGGGAGTTTTAGTAGTCTCTTTAGCGGGTGGAGGCGCTGAAAGGCGCTATTACGGGGAGCTTCGGAAGCAGCACGGTGTTGCATGCTGACCATCAAAAAGCGTATTACAAAGTAACTATTAGAGATGCATCATAATGTGCATCTTATAGTCGAACAATTGTTCGACGCGTTACCCAGGTCAAACAAAATCTATCAGTGATAAGGAAACCCAGACTCGGCCCGACTATCATTGGTGTAGGGCACGACTCCTTTGAGCAAACACCTGGCACAAAGAGCATCAACCAGTTATAAATGAGTGTTCCTCAAGAGATAACTAACAGCTGCATCCCTATCGATTCCTACATGCAGCGTTGTCATTTTTTGCGCCGCATGAGACTCCATACAGGTTGTATTGCGTCTGCGCCAAGCGGCACGAGGCCATGGCAGACATCACAAGCACTCACAAACTCTCATATATACTCTTGGCCGCGGCAAAGCTGAAAAATAAATACAAGCAGGGCTTTGGGCAACTCGTATCTTCTCCTTTTGCTTCCCCCTTCTTCTACCCTTCCCCATTACCCTCATCTTCAACCGCTCGCGGAGGGCAAGTGCCGCCCTGTGTATTAGCTTCACCCGCCGCAGCCGAAGCTCTCTGCCTGCATCTTGATCACAAACACTCCCCACTGCCGTATACGCAGGCGAAAAGCTTATCCTTCATTACTGCTCCCCCATTGCACTCAGAGCTTCGTTTCCTCTTCTTCATATCGTCCATTCTTACATCCGGTTGCACTCGATTTTTTTCGCGTCACACAACTCATAACTGCCTGTTACATGTCAACATTCAGTCCGGTCATCAACAGGCCTCCCCGGTCAAACATCACTCCACCTCAGCTACTAGCTAGCTTCGTTTGGTGCGCCCAGCTCCCGAACGCTTACTTCTCTTCTTTAGCCTCTTGATTATTGGGATCCGTCTTCTCTTCAGCCTTCAGTCCTCTTCTCGAGTACTGTGCACCTTTCGCCGCGACCTGTTGCCGTTACTAGGCTCTACAGTGTCTGCCGTCATGGAAGAAGACTACGACGATCGCGATCGACGCAGGTCAAGCGCGACCTCGCCAATGAGCCGTCGTGCCACTTCAGCGGCTGAGTCCTCGACTGCTCGCGATGGCGACGGTCTTTCCGAGAGTTTCCAGTCCACCGATACCGTCAGGAGGCGACCCGAGGGCTCCTACGGTTAGTCTACTGTTATTCATTGACCTGCTACTGTTGCCTTCTAATACCTCCTAGGCACAATTACCAACACTCCTGAATCACGACCTTCTATCCAAGACTCGCCACAGACTCCTCGTCAGTCGCAGCCCAGTCGACCGCCTGCCATCGACCGTACCAAGTCGTTTCCACGTCCGCGAAAGCCGCCCCTGTCTAGGCGCCCGTCATCCACCACTCCCCATCGCGGTGGGGTCTTCTCGGCCCATGACGATACTCACGAGGTGGAAGCAGACGCTGTTGGCCGCGGATACACTGCCAGACGGCGCCAGCCACCTCCAACAACCCTCTCTCGTGTGCAGTCTCATCGCGACGAGTCTGACGCTGAGCCTCGAGCTTCGGGTACCCGCCCAAGCTCCGTAAAGGACGAGGATGAAGATGACGTTGACGAAACCGACGAGCATGAGCATGAAGACCTTGGACTTGAGGAACATGTCGACTGTGACTCTGAAGGCGAACTGAGCGAAGCTGAGAGCTTCACGCTCAAAGACCGACAGCAGGCCATCAACCAGACGCACCCCTTTGGTATAAGGGTCTGGAAGCCTGCTCTATATAAAAAGGACCGTTCTATCCAAAAGTCTGCAGAGGGTGACATTCATTCCGCCCCAGGGGGCAACGTCAATAAATGGCTCGTCTTGTTCAACCTGGTCTGGACACTCTGCTTTGGTTGGTGGATGGCCATGTTTGCTGCATTCGGCGCCATCATGTGCCTGCTCTTTGCTGCGGCTTCCAGCGGTAGAGAATACGGCCGTGTACTGTGGGGCCTTGCAGGTTACCTCTTTTATCCTTTTGGCAAGTATGTTCGTCTTGAGAAAGATGAGCAGTACATGCACGAAGACGCAGATGAGGGTCGGAGCATCTCCGAGTACGAGCAGTGGCAAAGCGGCGACTTGGAGTACGGCAGACTTTTTTTTGGTCCCGACCGCACTCGATCGATTATTGGACGCTCGCGAAGTAGCGTTGATTCGGTACGTGACGAAACCGACAGTCTACTCGGCCGTGGAAGACGCTCCGATAACACAAACCACCCACGGATGAAGCGAAGATTATTTGGCCGAGGTGAATGGAACATTGGCCGTGTAATCTTCTTTCTCTTCTTCTACTTTCTCATTACGCCATCTCTCATTATTGTGTCTCTGACTTGCTGGTTTCTCGTCTTTTGGATCCCCATGGGCAAGGTCACCATGCTACTCTTTGACCACTTGCGCCGTCATCCACTTGCTCTTTCGTTCGAATCTCATCTGGACTATGCCAGGTCTACCGATAGCTCTGATTCGTCTATTCTCCTCTGCACCTACCGTGCAGTAGGCATCAAATACTGGAAGTATACGATCGACGGAACCAACATCTTCCTCATCAATCTCGTGGCCGTTGTTTTCTTCGTCATTTTCGATTGGGCTGTGCTTGATCGAATGTTGCATTTGAACATTTTTGTCACTGGGCCAGCCTTTCTTTTCATTGCGGGCTTGGTCTCCATTATTCCGCTCGCATACTTTATCGGCCAGGCTGTCGCGTCCATTTCCGCGCAATCTTCCATGGGCCTTGGCGCTGCCATCAATGCTCTCTTCTCGACCGTTGTAGAAGTATTTCTGTACTGCGTCGCCTTGGGCCAAGGCAAGGCTCAGCTTGTAGAGGGAAGTATCGTGGGTAGCATCTTTGCTGGTATCCTGTTCCTGCCTGGACTTTCAATGTGCTTTGGTGCTTTGAAGCGCAAAACGCAACGATTCAACGCTAAATCGGCAGGTGTTACCTCGACCATGCTGCTCTTTGCATCCGTTGGCGCTTTCGGTCCAACTCTCTTTTACCAAATCTATGGCACACACGAACTGCAGTGCCTCGGTTGTGAGGACTTTGGCGACATTGGTGGTCGTCCTGAAGGTCGTGACTGTCGACGTTGCTACTTTTCGCAGGCGCCAGCTCTTGACGACCGATTCTATCTCGAGGCTGTTCGACCATATTGCTACATGGCCGCCTTTATGCTCTTCTTCTCGTATCTCATCGGTCTTTGGTTCACTCTCCGCACGCACGCCGCCGTCATCTGGAATTATGAAGTGGAGGAGAAGCGTCAAGAGGAACACATGCATGCATCATCGGTTTTGAGACACTCCCAGCCCTCTGCAGCTGCTGAAACAAGCGGTGCAGATATCCGAGACACGAATCTGTACAAGCGTATCCTAGGCCAGTCCTTGAAGCAAGTAGGTCTATCTACGCAAGACCCTGCCCGCCGGACCTCGTTGAGCAGCACAGACGCTGTAGCAAACGGGGCACCCAGCACTCTGCACGTTGTCCCGCCCAAGAGCGTTGGCAGCGACGGTCGGTCTTTGGGCAAGGCGGCCGCTAGCCTCGGTCAAGGAGACAACTCTGCCCTGGTTCGCGAAGTTGCGGAAATCGCCGCGACTGCTGCTACGATCGCGTCGCGGGATCGCCATCACAGCCGAAAGCCATCTTTTGTGCCCCAGTCGACAAAGCACACGGCATCCCGTGCGGGTGTTTTTGACGATGACGGTGCTGGACACAGTACCGCTGGGCACGGCGGCCACGACGCGCCAAATTGGGGCCGTGGAAAAAGTTCATTTATTCTTCTGTCCGCGACCATACTTTATGCCGTCATTGCCGAGATTCTTGTCGACACTGTCGACGTTGTCTTGAAAAATTTTGCGATTGATCAAAAGTTTCTGGGCATCACGCTCTTTGCGCTTGTGCCAAACACGACTGAATTTCTGGTACGTTTAGGGCTCTACTAATGTGTCAGTATGGAATGCTAACATGTGTATAGAATGCCATTTCATTTGCCATGAATGGCAACATTGCGCTGTCCATGGAGATTGGTTCTGCGTATGCTCTACAAGTTTGCTTGCTTCAAATTCCTGCGCTCGTGCTGTACTCTGCACTGTATCCCTACAGTGGTCCGGCCGACGACAGCAGCGAGGCAGCCATGCACACCTTCTCACTGTTGTTCCCGCAGTGGGATATGGTGACTGTTATTCTCTGCGTATTTCTGCTCAGCTACGTCTACGGCGAAGGAAAGAGCAATTACTTCAAGGGCAGCATCCTGATCCTCACGTACTTGGTTGTGGTGATTGGATACTACTTCAGCGGATATACATCAGATGCTATGGGTATGGAACGTTTCGATGTCATGGGTGCCGACGGAAAGTATTCGTCTTTCAAAACGATTGGTCGCACGACCAAGGGACGAGCATACTAAGAGAAAAGGGGACTTTGTTTGGCAGTAGTGTATTTTTCCTATTTCCTAGCGCGAAGCGCACCGTCTAGCATTTTTAGGTCATCACAGATATTGGACGTAATCGATGTTAATATTGGCAAATGGATTGATGCTTATGGCGTATGAGTTTTTGGTTGAAAGAAGCCATGTTGGTGCGTGTAGCGTAACGATTGCTTGCCGTCGCAACTAGAACCTGCGCTGGTGGCCATCCACTGCTCTATTATGCTGCTCTACTTAACAACAAAAGGAAAGACAAGGTGCAAAGAAGTGCACAGGCAAGACATTTGTACCCAAAATAGATGCCAATTCACGCCAAGTATCTCCAATGCCGCCAAGGACTCTTGGGTCAATCTGCTGGCCACCAACGCTAATAAGGTGGATGATGCCGACCAAAGGGCGCGGAAAGGGCTCAGCATCGACATGTTTTTGGTCTGCTCCACATGTTGCGCAATTCAGAGCGTGGGTACGTGGGGGTCAAAAGAGAATCCTCAACTTTACTTTATCTCCGAAAAAAAAACAGTCTCTCTCTGCAGTTGTATGATTTTTTCCAACTCCGGCCTGCTCACCGATCCCTTACATCGGTGAAAAAGAGAGAGAACTTGCAGCGGCTGATCACAGCGTGCAGGATACACACAAGACTTGCTATCAATACCAAAGACAAAGAAAACAACAAGCTACTTGGGATACAGCACACAATGTCGATAGAGTTACGGTCCGCAACGCCGCTGAGCCTCGAGACAGCGCTTGCGCGCGCGGGCAAGCCGCCTGGCCAGAGTCAGCAGCAGCAGCAGCAGACAGACGACAGCCGCACGACGACGCGGCCGCCGTCTCCATTGGAAGAAGAGAGTGGCCCAGACGGCAGCGTAGACGACGGCAGCCACGGCCGGCACGAGTTTTCGCTGCCGCCGACCGACACGGGCAAGGATGCGTGGTTGTTTCTGCTGGCGAGCTTCATGATGGAGGCGTTTGTCTGGGGTACGGTCTACAAACATTCTATCTTTCTTCCGCACTTGGCCATGGGGGGTTCATGATTTTTTGCTGACTACAATGACCTGCGTCCCCCGTCGTAATAGGATTCCCGTTTTCGTTTGGTGTTTTCCAAAGCTACTACTCTACGCATGAGCCCTTTGCGGGCTCGTCCCAGATTGCCGTCATTGGCACCTGCGCCCTGGTAATAACAAAAAAAACTGACTTGCCATCCCCCGCAAAATACTAACCTCGCGCGCAGGGCATCATGTACTTGGACATCCCGCTCGTGATGGCGCTGCTCCGGCTGTATCCCAAGCAGGCGCGGTACGCGCCCGCGGGCGGCATCGTGGTCATGTGCGCGGCGCTGGGTCTCAGCTCGCTCTCGCAGACGACGACGCAGCTGATGGCGACGCAGGGCGTGCTGTACGCGCTCGGCGGGTCCGTCACCTACTGCCCGTGCATCCTCTACATGGACGAGTGGTTCGTGCGACGCAAGGGCCTGGCCTACGGCATCATGTGGTCCGGGACGGGCCTCGGCGGCATCGCCACGCCGCTGCTGCTCGAGTTCCTGCTCGGCCGCTACGGGTTCCGCGTCGCGCTGCGCGTCTGGGCCGCCGCGCTGTTTGCCGGCACCCTCCCGCTCGTGTACTTTATGAAGCCGCGGCTGCCGGCGCCCGCCGCGGGGCGCCGCAGCATCAATCTCGGCTTCGTCTTTCAGCGCACGTTTCTGCTGCACCAGGCGGCCAATGTTGTCGAGGCGCTGGGGTACTTTGTGCCGGGCATCTACCTGCCGTCGTACGCGCGGACGGTGCTGGGCGCGAGCGGGCTGGAGGCTGCGCTGACGCTGCTGGTGGTCAATGGCGCAGCCGTGGTCGGCTGCGTGGCCATGGGCTGGCTGACGGACCGGCGGCCGGTGACGACGTGCATCCTCGTGTCGACGGCGGGCACGGCGGCGGCCGTCTTCTTGCTTTGGGGGCTGGGACGCGGACTGGCGGCGCTGTACGCGTTTTGCGTGCTGTACGGGCTGTTTGCGGGCGCGTACACGTCTACCTGGCCGGGCATCATGCGGCAGGTGACGGCGCCGAGCGGCGAGGACGGTGCAGGGGGAAGGGCGTTTGATCCCATCATGGTGTGTGGCTTTCTGGCCATGGGGAGAGGCATCGGGAACGTGGTGTCGGGGCCACTGAGCGAGGCGCTGATGGCGAATATGCCGTGGAAAGGCGAGGCTGCGGCTGGGTTTGGAAGTGGTTACGGGACATTGATTGCGTTTACAGGGACGACGGCGGTGATGGGCGGAGGGAGCTATTTGTTTAGAAGAGTAGGATGGATGCCAGCGTAGAGGTGTAGTTGATCTAGGGCCAGATTCAATAAGCGCCCCAGTGAGCGCAGATTGCTCTGAAGTCGACATGACAGCACAGAAACAATCCAGTTCACTACCTAGGCGTGTATCGGGTGATATGGGTAAGTTTCGTATGCTAGCAGGTACCAACAAGGAGATCCAAGTACTTGCAGGGCTGCGAGCAACCATGACTGCCAAGTTAGAGCCCATCATCAAACAAGGGTCTACTTTTGCAGAAAGAAACTGCAGGTACGATAGCTGCGCGACAATTGTAAGAGCAGAGTCGATCTTCTTCACGTCCGAGGCAAGCCTTGGACCGCAATGAAAAAAAGAAATGAAAAAGGCCTGTCAGACGTCCATCAACACCCACCCTACTAGCGCGCCCGAAGGCAGACCGCCAATAGGGTCGAGATCATCAAAAAGGTGCAAGTCGACATGAACCAGCCGAAGCCAGCCAATCACTAACTCGCGCATCTCTCTATACAGCATTGACCCGAAAGCCAAGCCGCCATCCTTTCGGACAGTTCGAGAGGACCAGAAGAAAAGTATTCACTCTAGGGTGTCGAGGATATGCACTCATCAACCAGGGTGGATTCTGTGGCTCTTTTGGGGAACCAAGAGATGGGTCGATTACTATAGAAATGATTCTCCTTGGGGGAGGTTAGCAAGTGTTTCCAAGATGGGCTTTGGGAAAACAGCCCGAAAGGGGAGAGCTGTTGCCAGAGAAGGCAGGGGTAGACATACTGAAGTATTGTCGACGTGAAGAAGAAAAGAAGAAAAGACCAAAGTGAAGGCGAGACGGCGCGGCTTTATACTGTGAAATCGGTGGGGCGCTGATTTACTGCCCACCGCCTAAAAGTTTTTGAAAGCCGGCAGAATAATTTTTTTTGGCGGGGCCTGCGCAGGCGGCAGACAGCCGTTTGCGCTTTTGGCAGGGGACCTGAGGCTCGAGCGCCTGTGAATTTCTCACTTTTTGGCTGGCAGACTGGGTCCATGACACGGTGGAGTAGGAAAAATTTCGACATTACGATATTGAAATGCCAATTTTTACATGGATGAGGCTTGGAAATTCAAGAGGCTGGTTGGACACCGCTCTGTTCTAGATTGCGGTTGCTGGGTGAGAGGTGGATTGACAAGACTGCAGAATGCAAGGGTCTGGAGATTGAACGCAGCGTCGAATCTGGCGGTCAGGCAAAAGGAAGTGATTCACTGGATTGAAAAGTTCGATAAAATTGGGGAAGAAGAAAGTCATTATGAGATTACGCCGAGAAAAAAACGCGTCGAATCTCGCCAGTCACTGATCCGGCAAACAGGCGCATCACCTCGAATTATGCGCCATACGGTAGTTGCTACAATACCACTGTGCAAAACGCAGCTACTATGCAAGGTCCATAATGCTAGTTGCTTCACAAAGCCAAACTTGTGAAATCGCAGTAAAAAATTACACATTCGTCACCGTGCAAGACACACATGATACATGCAGACATGCCCCCAATTCTCCGCCCTTTGCTTCTTCAGTCACAGAAATCCTCCTTGCGCCAGGCCCCAAACGCCGTAATCTCGACCAACCCGCCGTCGTCAGCAAACGTGCCCTTGGGCGGCCGCGGCCGCCTGTACAGCTCCCGCCGCTTCAGCCAGTCCAGCACCAGCGGATAGACGAGGCCCTGCGCTGCCAGCGGCCCTTGGTCATGCACGAGCCGCCGCACCTGCGAGCTGCTCACGCCCGCCGACGCGCCGCCGGCGACTTCGTCTGGGAGCACGCGCACCTTGTGCATCCACGCCGCGTCGCCGCCAACCTCGTCCAAGCTGCGCACGCCCGTCGCCGACGCCGACGTCGCCCGAGTCTCCCCGTCGCGAGCTGCCAGCGCGGCAATGTGCGCTCGCTGCTCCTCGAGCGTTCCGTGGCCGTCGTCGGGTCGCAGCATCACCCGCAGCGACGCGTGGGCGAAGAAGGGATCCAGCGCCTTCATCATCGGCGTGTTGCACGGCCTCTTGGCCGCCGGCATAGTGGTGAGGTCGTCTGGCTGTGATGAATGTTGTTGTTGTTGCGCAGATGGCTCTTCCGCCACCATCTTATCCTTGCCCTTGCCCTCACAACTTGCACTCTGTGCAGCCTCATTCAAGTCTGCCTCGTTTTGACTGACCTCTGCTGGCGCAGCAACACCATCATGATGATCTTTGCCCCTTCGGTCCTCCCCTGTTGCCGCATCCTCCGGCTCGTCTTTGTAGTACTTGGGGTCCAGAATTCGCACCAGCGTGTCAAAACCCGTGATAAATTCCATCGGAGGTATTGCAGCCTTGCCTGGTAGCCTTCGCCCACGCTCGTCGCACTTTTTAAATGTCATAAAAGGCCGCATGTGCGGATACCAACTAGCCGTGCGCAGCGCGTGCGCCTTGCCGCTGAAGAAGGCCTCGGACGTGAGCGCCATCTCAATGGGCACGCTGTCGCCCTGCCGCCGCAGGTCGTCGTGGAGATGCCGCGCAAACGCGTAGATCATGGCAAGACGGTGCTCGAGGGGCGCCGGCGCGGCCGGCTTGTCGGCGTTGGCGACGGCGAGCAACAGCACCAGGCGCGTCTCGGGTCGCACGACCGCCGCCACTCCGCCGCCGCCGCCGCCGCCACTGGCCACCGACCCGACAAGGGCCGCGCACCGCTCCGCCTCGGCCACGGCTGCCCGCTGCTCCTCGAGAACTGCGTGCACCGCCGCCTTGGCCATGTGCGCGTGCGCCCGCGTCGGCGGGTTGAAGCTCGCGTCCAGCACCAGCAGCCGCGACTGCAGATCCGCCGGTCGCGCTCCCGCAAACGTACCCTCGGGCGGGGCCTTGCCCTCGTCGACCTCGGTCTCCGGTGTCGGCTTAGGCGCCGGCTCGCCCGCAGCCGCCGCCCGCGCCGCCGCCGCAGAAGCCTGCTGCCGTTCCTGCGCAGCGCGCATGTGCTCCGCTTCCCGCTGCCGCGCCCAATGAGTCGGCATCGGCGTGCTGGAGTGGACTAGCCGCAGCTTGTCCGTCGACGCCCGAAACTCCTTGAGCTTCGACGCCAGCCGGTCAAACGTGTAGTCGGTCGGCACCGTGTCCGACAGAAAATTCTGCCCGTCACGTAGCCGGTGACGTCTTCTGATGAATCTTGGCATGGTGCACGTATAGAATGATGATCGCTTGGATGGTGTATAGTCCAAAGTGTAGCGGCGACCCCTCACCGGAAGCGCCCGCGGCTCTTGGTCCGCGGCACGGCGCGCTGTGAGCCGCAGCGTAGTATATGCACCCAGCCAATCCTTCGCATTGCCCACCAGCATTATTCTGAGTGGTGTGATAAAGGTGGCGTTAAGTATCAGCCGTGTAATAGCTTTGGAGAAATCTACCTATATCGTTTACTGTAGGCTACATCAGTCTGGTCAATGATACCTCATGGAGCAATGTAGGGTACTAGGGCGTTTTCAGCGACTATCATGTGCTGTTGAGAAGTTGCTGGTTCGCCGGCTTTTTTGGAGTGCGTTGTGCGACTCTATCGGTATGAGAAACCGGAAAAGAGTATTGCTATGAGTCTTTTCCTATAATCACCCCGAAAGTCACAGTTGTGAGCCTGACTCTGAAATAACGATGGGCTGTGACAGGACCGAACTCTACCAACACAGCATCAAGGGGTCCACACTTGCTAACCATATTTTTTTTTCTATTCTCATGGAAACGTCCAATTACCTTTGACCAGGTCTTCTAATCTTACATCTGACATCATTAAAAAGTCTTTTCTCGCATGATAAGGGAGCGATAGCGCTAGAAGTGGCCAATTATTCTTTTGGCCAAGGCATCGTAGGATTTTGCGCGCTAACAAGACAACAAATTGGCTCCGCTCTATTTTCTTTCGTCCAACAGCCTTTTTAAGGGCTATGCTCGGCGTTTTGTGACGCATCCATTACTCCATGTGAAAACCACTCCGCAATGGTACCGAATTTGTCATCGCTTCTTTCCAGAGCAGATTTAAAGAGCTCATGCTTATCGACTTCTTCCTGTTGACCTCTTCGAATCTTGCGAATCATGTCATTCCCAGTCGCACACTTTGGACATTCAGCATCTTCCTCCGTGCCACTCCGCAAGCATCTTTCATGGAAACTGTGCTTGCACAGGAAGTGCACGGTCGGAAGGTCCAGTCCCTGTCCGCATTCAGCGCAACGAGTGGCCTGGAAGATGGCAGGTTTCGAATTGAGCTCTTCAATTTCCACTCGTCGCTTTTCTGTATCTGTGCGCAGAGTTCTGATTCTGTGACGATTACTCGAAATCTGCTTGCGCTCGCGACTAATTGTCTCCTGCAGATAGGGCTTAATCATGCCCATTGTCGCGAACCCGCCACCAGCAGTCTGGCCAACTAATGTTTGAATAACTTGCAAGGGTGCCATCAGACCATCCTTGTCAATTTTGGCCAAAATGCCTCCAAGTTCGTCCTGCCCCGCTTCTTCCAGAATTTTGGGGTCCGAGGTTAGGTATGCCAGAGCGGCAGGATATAGCTGAGGCTCGTCCGGCCCATACTTTCGCAGGGCTTTCATTGCTCCTTGAGTGTCGCGCGCCGAGGTATATGACCGGAATATGTCTGATAGGAGACCAGCTTGCTCTTTCACGAGCACGGTGCCATCCTTGAAACTAGACAAATGCGACAATAGGAGAACATTGGAGCTTTCCATGGGCACATGCTCACCCTCAATCAGCTTTTTTGCCTTTGCCTCCCACTCTTCACGGTGCAGACCCCTTTTCTCACCCGCCTTGAACAGATACATCTCGAACAAGGTTGTGTACAAGTCTGTTTGATCCGACGTTCGAAGATTGCTTTCTTCGAGGCAAGCTTCCAAAAATGTAATAAACTCATCTGGGTGATCGATAAATGACGAGAAAGCCGTTCTCGGCTCGGGTGGTGTATATTTAGGAGGCGGGTAGTCATCTTCATTAGGCGGAGGACCCTCCACTGTCGGTTTGGTGCTGCCAGGTGTGCCTGCCGCTGAGGCGGGACTGATGTACGGCAAAGTGAAGAGACTTGATAGATTTTGAACGGCACTGGCAGCGCCGGAAGTAAACGCGTTCGACGGGTGGCCGGCACTTTCAATTACTGCGATGGGTGTTCGCTTCGGTCTGTATCGACCGGTATAATAATCGCTGAATAATTTTGTCGCTTGTCCCGGGCAGTGTTCAATAAGAACTCTAGCATACTTCCTCAAACAAGGATACGCCTTTGACGAAGGTATTAGTACACCGTGCGAGGAACATTGAAACTGAGCTTACAATTGTTGGATCCTGGTGCCAAATGTACTCGAGCGCAGCGGCATAGTTCCTGGAATCCTCGATCAGGATATCGACCACCAGCTCCGTTTCGCCATGCTTCTTTGCCAAATAAGCGGCCTGTTCGTAGTATCCGCCCTGTCTGCACATTGAGATCGCCGTGTCAAGGTCGAATTTGAGGTCGCCAGGTGATTCTATAAACTTCTCGAGCTTCTCCTTGTCTTTGAGCTTGGCATAGCAATTCAGTAGTAGCGTTGTGTGGTCTGATGTTGCCTTTCTATGTTCATGCAGCTCTTCCAGGTACCTGATTAGGTTATGTATTCGTTGCGTATCGAGGAACTGTCATGATTAGTCTGGTACTCGAACAGTGCAGTGCGCGAATACCAACCTTTCTAATGACTTGCGAGGGTTCGGTGGAGTCAATTGCTCGAATGTACTGTACCATTGAGCCATCGTAGTCGGCCTTCTGGTATAAATGATCGCCAAATTTGCGATATATGACACTCTGCTCCTTGCTGTTCATGCCTGAGTTTCGTGCAAGCTCTAACGCGAGTGGGAACATATTACGTTGGTATATCATATCCAATCGTTGCTGCAGTGGTTTCTCATGGTAGCGGTTTACCTGGGCGAAGGTCTCAGTGATTAGTTGTCATCGAGCCGTCGAAGCGGAGTTCTTACCTTGCCCTGCTCGGTGACTGTGTAGATATCACCCCAAACTTCGAAGATAAACTTCACTGGTGAGACCAGAGTCTCTGTGTGCGCAATGATGCGCAAATCAGGCTCGAGTAGCACGAATGTGGACGAATCAAACAATCCGTCTGCTCCATTTGTAAAGCGGCGACGTAGAGAATCTGGCTCATTGCTCGAGGCCGGCGGGCAAGCCAGCGCCATGTAGTCCTGATGTACAGCAATCATCTTCTTTGGCGTGTCATACGCCTTCGGAGGGCCACGTCCGTCCGCCTTGTACGTGTAGATCGCGTCTTCTCTCGCCACGACAATGTCACCTGTGATAGGGTCTAGAGTCATGCAACCGACCGGGCAGCCACTATCTTCGACGGTTTTCGGCGGAAGTCCCTGGCCTCTCTTTGACAAGCCAAGCTTAAGTATCCTAGACGTAGTTGACACAAAGAGAGTTGTGATTTTCTCATCTTCCATGAGCTGCACCCCAGTGACTGGCTCTTCGGATTCATACACGATTCGCTGTTTGGTTCCGAGGTCGTGGATCAAATCGCCGCGAATGACCGTCACGGCCCCATTGGCAAAGCCGACCGCAATTTGTGAGAGATCGTCCAGCGCAGCAAAAGCTGAGATCTGTATCAAAATCTGAGTTATGAAACATCGATGCAAGAAGTAGTACGAACCGGAAATTGTCGCCTTCCATTGTTGATGTTGATGGTACTCAGGCACGTGGGCATATTTGTCTTCTTGACGAGCTTGTCGAGAGCCCATGCCTTGAGAACCGGCTCGCCGCTCAAGTCTTCCTGGAGAACTGTATCAGAATCACACATTTGCGCAGCTCCCACAACGCCTGACTTACTGCGACCGTGACGAGTATGCTGGTTCCTTCAACTTGGCGCATATGCGTAACTTGTCCTGCATCATGCGCTTGGAACTTGTTCACTACCTTCCAATTCTTGCCAAGAATACTGACGGAGCCGTCGGCTGATCCTAAAAACAGGCTGTCCGAGCCAGCGCATACGCTCGAAACATCGTTGCTTTCGAATAGCTGGGCGGCCTCGGCCTCGGGAGGTGACACCTGAGAGACGTCAAAGAAGTCGAACGACTTCCACTGCACAGGGTTAGCATGCAGGCAAAAAGCCACAGGAAATGAGTTGCGCATTGATTCAAAGTGCGACAAATTCGTTGAAAAAGCTTACCGAGATGGCCATTTCGCCGCACGATGGAATTTGGTTGCTCAGGATTGGGAGAATGCTTGGAAACGCGCAGCAATGACGATGGTGGGACACTGACAGCAAGGGTAGCTCCGCGGTGGCGCTAACTCCACGCTGTGGCTGGTCCGCCAGGCTCCGTGGGCAAAGGTGGTATCTTGTTGCTATCAGATTTATTGTGTGTGTACTTGCACTCCACCGATTTATACATTGTTTAAAGCGACAAGGGGGACGCCTTCTCATTGAGAAGAATATATGTATTCATGCTTTCAAAGAGCAACTTATTCAATCGTGCACTAAGTAGCGGGTATCTTGCCAAAGTTCCCCCGTCCTGTTTCTCATCTCGGCCTTCTCTCTAGCGGCTTCCTGTATTAATTCATGTCTCGGCCATCGTCTTCTTGCATCAAAAATATCTTAGAATCCGACCAGGCTGTGTCACCTGCGTAGCTTTACCACTCGGCCTTTGGATTGGCAAGCCCGTCGTCGTTTGGCACCTCCATCGGACTTGCCAAAGGAGTGCCTGGAATACCCAGTCCTCCTCCAATGCTGTCTGGTCGACCGTGGCCAACACGTCCGCTTCTTACGCTGGCACCATCGCCTTGTTTTGTATAGATGCTATTTCGGTCGTTTGCCATAGCAGTAGCGGTCCCTGTAGTCGAGTACATACTAGTTCGCTCCGCTCCAAGTCTAGGGCCGCTGGAGTGCACTCCTTGAATCCCACCCTCAACATTTGAACTGAGCACGCTGAGTGGGAGACTCTCACGACTGCCTCCCCAGAGGGACGAAGGAGCTAACGCTCTCACTGATGCGTCTGTGTCCATCGATCGACGCCTGCGCCGCTTGCTGGATGAAGCGAGAGTCAGAATAGAAGCGTTATCAGTCAGTAAGTTATTTGCAGTCGCTGTCGTATATGTGGTCGGGTTACTTGGCGGCGCCAAGTGCGCAGGTATCGCGGATGCTGGAGATTGCGTGGTGAACGGTTGACTGAACTGTATTGACTGGCCGTTTGAGCCACTCGGGTTGTTCTGGGCTGCTTGCGTGTTATTATTGGGTCCGATGGATTGTATTGTTGTCAAAGTCGTGGTCAAAGAGCGGACCGAAGGAGCCGGGCTCGAGAAAGTGCTGTCACCACCTCGTCTTGATTCGACACCTCCCCCTACGGTCCGACTGGTGCCTGCAAGAGAGCTGGCGCCATGGCTAGGGGCATTGAGCGACCGTGCAGTATCATTTTCTGTTGAGACGGTCCCAGCCATGCTCCTTCCGCCGGCTGTTGGTGGCGCGAGGTCATCTACCGAATATCGGCCTGAATGGCCACCGATCGAGGTATCGTTGGTCTGATGGGTTGCAAACGAATGCTCGCTGTGTCGATGTCTATTTCCATGATCTTTACTGATAGTTCCGGATTCAGGATACGGGTTGTTCAATTTGCCGCTTCGGCGGGGTTTCAAATGTCGCTTGTTTCTTTCGGAGTCTGACGAATTCTTGAAGTTGGTGAGCTTCTTGACCCAGGTCGTAAATGGGCGCCTTCGCTGCGCTTGACGATCTGCTAGGCGTAAGCAAGATGATGACCGTTGCGACGAAGACTGATAAGTGACGTACCCTGATTTCCCTGAATCATGTCCTCGGTGGTCATGGCTGGCTCTGGTCGCTACGTTGGACCAGTCACAAAATGCTGTTGGTAAAATGGGCCGTCCGACTTGCAATGTAGCTTTGTCGTTTTTCGATGGCAACGCGATGCCTTTTCGCCTCTACGGTTTGCAGATAGTATGTAGTTTGTAGTTAGGCCGTCATGGGGCACCGCGCACGATGCTGTCGGAAAGAAGGCGAGAACAAATCCATCACGTGACTGCGTTGCAAGAAGACCGCCACCACAAGGTTTCTGACAGGTTCTCGAAGCGATGATTAGACTTCTGGAAGAATTAATTGAGGCTCTAAAATTGATACGGCTCAAATGTGTATTGCGAACCCCGCCGAAGCAATGCGTGGTGGCAGGATCCTGCCATGCCTCAAGCTACCCCGGTAGAAAGTGGTGCCAGCTTGGTTTAGTGGAGCCACAACCATGCGAAGTCGCCGAGAGTCTCCTTGTCTCCGTAATTGCTCTCTATCACATCAATACTGATACCTACAAGATGGGCACCGTCATGTTGCTTCTCATGCCATGTCTATCCGACCGCTGCCTAAAGATGTAATTGAAAAAATCACATCATCATCATCCATCGTTTCGCTAAACGGCGCTGTCTGCGGCCTCGTGAGGAATTCTTTGGATGCTGGCGCTCGCAAAGTCAATATCGTCCTCGACTATGTCCGCGGAAACTGCACAGTAGAAGATGATGGCGAGGGCATCTCAGCCGAAGAATTCAGCGTCAATGGAGGTCTAGCAAAACCAAACAGTATGTCTTGAAAGCGCATGACCCTTTCACGATACTCATACATGTTTATACAGACACATCGCGGTTTCCTCATTTGTCGAGCTATCATGGCCGCCACGGAAACTTCCTCGCTTCGCTTGCAGCGCTATCGCTCGTCATCATCACGTCAAACAGTGGAAATGAAAACAAGTCTAGCTCTGTAGCCATTCATCACGGGGTCGAAATACCAACAGAGGCAACCGACCCCGCTGCTCAGCACTGTGCTTCGTTCAGCCGTGGTACGCGGGTTGCTGTTTTCGACCTGTTTGGATCAATGCCTGTACGGGTAAAGCATCGAGCTTCCGTCTTCTCTGCACCGCCATATCTTGAAAAGGAATTCAAGGCACTCACATACGACCTGACTGCTTTACTGCTAGCCTGGCCCTTGGGTGTTTCTATACTTTTGCGCGAAGCACGACGGGATTGTCAGCTACGCCTGAAAAGTGGTGATGGTTTGACCCTGAATCAGCGGACTTCTCGCCTTCTGATGCAAGCAGGACTATCGGATTTTACTGAAGCCACTTCATGGGTACCTGTAGCCGCATCTAACGGCAGCCTTTCTGTTGACGGATGCATCAGCACAATTCCTGTCGCAACCCGGTCTTCGCAATTCATCAGTCTCGGAATTCATCCTATGGAGCGCTCTATGGGCGGAAACGTCCTCTTTGAAGAGGTTAACGAGATATTTACATCCTCAAGTTTCGGCATCCTCGAGGATCATGGTTCAAGTGAAAATCTGGCGGATGATTCCTCCGCTGCACAGTGCAAGCCTAAGAAAGGTTTAGAGAGGTGGCCCATGTTTTACTTGCGGTTCATGAGCAACGCTGCGAACGCCGAAGATCTTCTCAGGCCGCGTAGTCCAACCTTGGCGGGCATCATTAGCCTGCTGCGCGCTGTCTGCTACGCTTTCCTGAAGAAGCACAAGATGCGCCCTCGAAAACGGATGCACAATCACCGAAGAATCTCGCCAGTAGAGGGAAATGGACGATTATTGCAAGACGGCCGATCCGGCGCGGAAGCGCCGAGATCCTCAGAGAAATTCCTCTGTACATTCGACAATTGGCGTCGAATTAAGGTCGGCCATCGTGCGGGTGTTACCTTTCCACAATCCAGCAATAGCCTGAAACATCTGATTGGCTCCAGGGGACAGCTTTTACGCCCACCTTTTGTTGAGGAAAGCCATGATGAATCTTTTGCTCACAGTCTGTGCAGCGACGCCGACATTCATTCTATACAGAACTTTTCGACGAGAAACTCGGAAACATTGGAGACGCATTGCCGAGAAGGCCACGATAATTGGCTCGCTAAGCTCGATGAATCTTGGAAGAACCCCGTGTTTGAGACGGTCGAATCTGCAGTGCATCGACTGCCCAATGAGCTGTGCTTTGAGCTTTGTGAAGACAGCAAACGTACCTCTGCCTCGACGACCAACATCAGCGGTCGAATTGCGAAGGGCTCGTTGGCAAACGCGGACATTATTGCCCAGGTGGACCGCAAATTTGTACTGATCAAATTGCCTCTTGTGTCCCCTGTTGACGGCGACGCATTGTGCACGAAGTCAGCCCAACATGCACTATTTGCAGTCGACCAACACGCAGCGGATGAGCGTTGCCGGCTGGAGGAACTTATGTCACACTATTTTGAGCCGGAAGAGCATAAGATAAGCCCGGCTATCGAACCCCTGGACAATCCCTTATATTTCGATGTTGCTGCAAATGAATTCGCGTTGTTCACTAAGCGGAAGGCGTTCTGGGAGGGATGGGGTATTAGGTATCAGCTGCTGGGAGCTGAGAAGGGTAGACATGGTAAAGAGCCCCTGACAAGAATCATGGTGACCGGGTTACCGCCAAGCATCCTTGAGCGGTGTCGCGGAGAACCTCGGCTGTTACTTGACCTTTTGCGCAAAGAGATGTGGGACGGGGAAGACCAACCGGGCTTCGTGCCTACAAGAGCGCCGTCAACCCCAAATTTTCAAGGCTGCCCGCGTGGCATATTGGAGCTACTTCATTCCAGAGCTTGTCGAGGTAAAGCCGCTTTAAGAGTATTCTGAGAAATCTGCTAACCAGTGGTACGCAGGTGCAATTATGTTCAACGACGAGCTGACATTGGCGGAGTGTACCTCGCTCATTCGACGACTTGCCAAATGTTCACTGCCTTTTCAGTGCGCGCACGGCCGACCAAGCATGGCGCCTCTCGTGGAGCTGGGCAATAAAACATGCAGTGTACTTCGCACACTACCGGGCGTCGCTTTCCAGGATGACCCGCAGGCGTCTATCATGCCTAGTGCAGGCGCGTGGGCAGATTGGATGAGCTGACGCGGATGATATTCTAAAGGTCCCGGGCACAGATGTGTAGAAAGCGTGGCAGCAGCCGCCGTCTGCGACCATTGATGCCGTCCGCCGAGGGTCACACAGTACTTGATATAGTCGCACAAGTTGTAGTTGTTGTTTTCTCGGTGTCCCTTACAGGACCTCATGAATGCTAGACTGCTGCTCAATATATGCTAGACGATGCCCTCGGACTACAGCCATCCTGACTCCGTTACGCTAAACACAAATGCTTCCGTGATGCTCCAAATCGTAAAAGTCTATGCTAACAATGCATGACGGCATCGTTGTCGACAAGGTCGAGTGGCCACTCAGAGACGCCCTTGACGCACAAGCTGTTGCTTCTTGTGCAATGCCGCGGCGTCCTTTAAACGGCCACGCTGCTCAGGGTCATCCATGACCCATTGCTTCAAATCGTGATCCCACTGGTGGCTTTGGCGTCTGTCAGTAGCTATTCAATGTTTCCCCAGCATGTTGGATATGACGTGTTACTCACTTCTGGTGTGTTTCTTTGCTCAATGACTGGTGCGAGTATTCTTGCTTTAAAATGTCCTCGACATTATAGGGAATCCGGGCAGGCACTCCTTCGAATTCAGTCACGCGCAGCGGCCAGATATCCTGCGCCGTGTAGCGGTGGCCGTTCTTGCAGGACCATTCGCCGGGTCGCCGCCGCGGATCGCGCTCGCCGAGGACAGTAATATCGACAAACATGCCGTTTTCCGTGTCGATCCAGCGTCCGTCAATGACGTTGTTGCCACCGTCGCCGCCGCCGCCCTGAGAGCTGCCATCTACGTAATGTGGGTTGATGTCGACAAGATATGTGCGAGTGCGCGAGCCATTGGTGGCACCAACAGCCGCAGCCTCATCAATATCCCCCTTTCCGAATGTGTATTCGTGCGTGGTACCATTCAAGTTGCTCGCGAGCCACTCCATCGTCCCGTTGGAGACTTGCACGTCGAGGTCATAGTCCCACGGCATGATGCGCGCGTTCCACCACCAACCGAGCAAGGTACCGTGCGCCAGCCACGTCTCGACGCCCTTGGATCGCATGACCTCGAGGTAGCTGCGGACAAGGTCGCGCAAGATGGACTGGCGGTCGTCGTAGGCGGCCTCCCCTTTGAAGTAGCGGATGTCGTAGTGCATCCGCGCCAGGGATCCCCCGGGCTCGTGAAAGTACTTGGGAGATGTTGCCGCACGCGGTTCTGGGTGGGAGGGGACGGAAGCGGCGCATGTTGCAAGTACAAATATTGCGGCAAGAATCGATTGAATGCCAATCGCCATGGTGTAAAAGGACGAGCCTTTTGGTTGAATTAAAAGCGTGGCAGAAGGTGTTGGGTAAAGCGAGTCTCCTGTGAGCTCGCTGCTGGCTAGAATACCACTTGTCGATCAAAAGCGCAAATGTGGTTGACAAGGCAATGGTAATGCGAGTGTGCCAG
Organism: Aschersonia sp. MBC 622; assembly: GCA_030782805.1. Lineage (NCBI taxonomy): Eukaryota > Fungi > Ascomycota > Sordariomycetes > Hypocreales > Clavicipitaceae > Aschersonia > Aschersonia sp. MBC 622. Next base: position 72,038 of record JARJPL010000520.1, read on the forward strand.
CTCGAGCTTTTTATAATTGCAGTATATCGGAAGGGCTCTCAACATCCCCTCAAGGGGTCAAGTCGATGTTTAAATCAGTTATAGAATGAAAAGATGGCCGCGTGACGCAAGTCCCGTTTTAGCTTTCATCGTTCGCTAGCTTGGCCTGGTGTCGCGTGAGTTGGCTCCACTGGGCGTCGTCATCACGGCGAGCGCCATTGATTGTTAAGAAAAGCTGCCTTTTCACAAAATTCTCGATGGAGAAGAAGCCAAGAGCCAGACCAATCCGAACGAGATTAAAAAAAAACGAAAGACCAATGGCCGGAGCAGAGGTCGTGTTTCTAAACTTGAGTGCAAATGCGGCGACAGTGGTACCAATAGTGCAAGCAAAAACGTCCAAATAAAAACACAGCCAACGTTGGATGGGAGCTCATGGCATAGTACGGCTTTTGCGACACATTAAGCAGAGCCAGGCCTCTTTTCAAAAATTTCCGCCTCTCTTCCAAATGCCCGGATGTTTCGGAGACCGCTTGCTGTGTCGGCAAAGTGTGTATGAAGTGGCGTCTTGTATTCGAGGTCAAGATGACGCATCTGTCGGGAAATTTGCAGGCAAGGTAAAAATGAACATGAATGGCAGAATCCAGTGGCGCATGCAAGGATGATGCCAAACATGACCAGGATATGAAACAACACTGAGGGCCAAGCGATTTGAGCCTTCCTTCCAGATATTATCGGGAGACTATTGCAATCAGGGGAAAAATACCAAGCGCCCTCTGAGGTGTGTTGGGAAGCTTTTTTGTCATCAACCATGTGCTCCGCTTAGGAAAGTCGCGATGGTTGTAGGAGTTCTCGCTGCTGGGTAACTAATGAGTACAGACAGACTCATCAATCAAGAAGAGTAGGAGTTCTCGCTGCTCGGTAATTTTTACAGGGAGCTTCATCAATCAAGAGGAACTGTAACCAACAGAATCCGTCAATTGACACCTCCAAGACCCCCTGAACCCACACGCAGAGTAGAGCTGAAGAGCTTGGTCACTGCCAGAAATGAAAGCAAGTGCATTACAGAAATTAACTGATCGCATTTACCAAGTCTACGACCAAAGAATGAGAAATCATTAGCCAGAGCGAAAGAGGTAGGCGCTTTCATTTTTTTTCCTTAGAAGCGATGTCCCTTTTTTAACTAATCCTGCGGTTGTGTTGCCGTCTACCAACCTGAGCCCAGAAGATCATAGTATTTTTCGAGTCATAGCAGTAATAATAATATGATAACGAATTTCTATTCTCCCAAGTTCTTATATTCCTGCTATGTTTCCAGGCGAATTATTATTATTTGTGTGTGTGTGTGTCTATCAATGTCTTTACTGCGCCGTAGAGTAGGCTTTAGCGGTGCTAGAGGTCTATTAATTGACACATGATTGCACCCACCAAGTAGGCAAGCTTGCCGACGGACTACTCTAATCTCAAACTTCGAAGTTCATCAGGTGACAATTGTCTAAGCACAGGGGTAGTCGTGTACTACTCTTCAAGCTCTCCCATAGCTTGTCGTCAGTACGTGTTGCCATGCTATTCGCGGTCGCTATACGCCACGACGCTGATGAAGCCCCAACATTGGCAACTACAACCCTTCCTCACACCTTGGAGAATGTCCTGTCGACCGTCTCCTTGATCTTGTCCACAATTCTCCCAATGTCCTTCTCGGTACTCGTGTAGACTGGTGATACCAGCACGTGGTCACCACTCACCCCGTCCAGCGTGCCCGTCCCAGGGTACAGCATAATGCCCGCGTCCATCAGGCCCGTGGTGTGCACTGCATTCGCTATGCCGGCTTCCGCCGGGAAAGGCGTCTTGTTCTTCTTGTCGCGCACAAACTCAATCTTGAAACATGTCAGCGCGCCTGTCACTCGTTGCGATCCGGTTACACTTACACCCCAAAAGAGACCCTTTCCTCGTACATTGCCCACATTCGGATGATGATCAAGTTTCTGGTGTAATAGCTGGCCGAGTAGCTTTCCTGTCCTCTTGACATTTTCGACGAGCTTGTCTTCGCGCACGATTCGCTGCACCTCCAACGCGGCCGCGCAGGCAACTGGGTGGCCCTGATACGTGTGGCCGTGGATGAAAGCCCTAAAGTCCGATTAGCGGAGCGGTTGTTGGAAAGGCGTACGCATTAACAAACCCAGTTCCTGCCGCCAACGTATTTGCGACGCGGTGATTGATCATCATCCCAGCCACAGGAGCATATCCTCCACCCAGGCCTTTCGCCATGGTCTGTATATCAGGCACCACACCCTCCTGCTGCCACACATGCAAGGATCCGCAGCGACCCATTCCAGACATGACCTCTGCCACAAAATCAGTCATTTCCTTTTTCGAGAATTGAGTTACACCAACCGTCTAGAATAAGCAGCGCGCCGTATTTGTCGCAGACTCGTCTCATGGCCTTGAAATACCCGGGGACGGCGGGAACACATCCCAGTGTCTGTCAAAAAGGAACGACCTATCAGTGCCCATGCTCCTAGTCACGAGTTTTGAAAACGTACCGCTCCGACAACTGGCTCAGCAACAAAGGCACAGACCGTATCGGGACCAACTTGCTGGAACTTTTTGTCAAGCTCACTCGCCAATTGCTCGACATACTCCTCGGTTGTTTGGCCAGGCTGCATGCCTCTATAAGCATAGCATGCCGAGACTCGGTGCACGTTTGGCAGAAGCATGTCGAGGAACAGTTTTCGTCGGGCCACATGTCCACTCATTGACAGTGAGCCCAGTGTCGTGCCGTGATAAGACCCCTCTCGCGCAATGAATTGTGTACGCTTTAGTTCTTTAGGGCTCAGCTCCGTGTAGTACTGCCGTGCCATTTTCATAGCTGCATCCATAGCTTCAGATCCTTTCCAGATGTCAGTCAGTGACTTCTAAGTTGGTGATTTTTTTCGCGCGTGGACGTGACAAACCAGATGACAAGATGTACGCCTTGGCCATGGCGCCACCTGTTCCATTAATGAGCTCCGTGGCCAGATCCTCTCCCACCTCATGACCAAAAAACATAGAGTTGCTATAAGAAAACTTGTCCATCTGATCAATCATGGCCTGCCGAACCCTTTTGTTCCCATGTCCCAGGCAGGCCACTGACGCCCCGCCCGTGGTGTCCTCTATTTCATGTCCACACGAAAATCTTATGCGCGTTCCTTTTGCATCGACTACTTGCATCGGTGGCGCCTTGATGTTTCTGTGCAGGACTGCGCTTTTGGCGCCCGGGGCTGACTGGTGGTTCATTGGGGTCGCAGCTGCAGCAGTCGAGACATTACGGTGAGCAACCCGGTTGACGGAGAGTACCCCGGACCCTACCGCTCTTTGATGTGCCCATCTCAAACCGCCCGTCATGATCGAGTATCCCAGGGGCGAACGAGTTCGAAATGTTGCCATCGTGCCGGCTCAGTCAATAACGAGGAGTAGCAGACTGGTTGACAACAGCAACAGACGATTGCGTGAGAGGGGTTTATTAGTCTATCCGTGTTTGCCATCTCGCTGCACCATCTTGCGACATCGGGCAACTGTCGGACGCCAAGGTAAGGGACCTGGTCATCTGGCCAGGCGTAAAAGACAGGGCGCCCATCTCAGACTTGATGTCGTGCGAGGCGGGGTATGCTGCTTGGTTGGGCTGCCTTTGACATTCGGATGCGCCCTCCGAATTTCCCTCCGGTCCCTGCATTCACCGCTATGATGGGAATACCGGAATCATCAATGCCCGCTAGTTCAGTTGAAACTAGCATCAGCTGTGCAAATTCGTAGATTTTTCATCTCGCATCTGGATCTATCACTACAAGATCCGCAGTTGGATGGTTAGTTGCTTGGCCTCTGGAACAAGCTCTGGTGCCGTCATCGGTCATGCACGTTGACACTAAAACAGGAAACAAAGAAAGAAGGAAAACTTGCATGTTAAGATATCCACAACATATCGCGCGGCCCGACGCAGCCTCTACAAAGTAATGGTTGCAACATCTGCCCTTTGTCGCAGTTAATCTCACGTCCAAACGCTGCACGTGACGCCCTGGCGTTGCTAGGATTACGAAACTTTTAGCCGTTTTGGCCTATCAACCATCAGCTTGGTACACATTCATGAACAACGCAAATCGCAAAATACCCGGCGTAACACGCCCATGTATGCGGGAGTCGCGGCACTATTCAGGGCGCGAGCCATTCGGCTCGGTGCACCTCGATTTAGTGCAGCCGCATCGAGCCCGAATCTCGCACAAGGGCGTTCGCAGTGTCTAGACCAGCGCTCTCTGCACCTGAGCGCCTCCTCCTCGACCGCCGCCACCGCGCGCGACACAGCTGTCCAAGCCGACTCCAAAGACGGGCGAGTCGAGGAAACCGCAAAAGTCAGCGAGATAGCCCATACGAACCTTGCCCGTAACAGGGAGATTCGCCACGCGTACCGACACAAGACGCCCGAGACCGAAGCCGCCGTGACCGAGATGCTCGGCACCACGTACATCCCGCCCGCGCGACAGTACCCCACCGCCGAGGCCACCGCTCTGAGTCTGCAGCGCGCGCGGCTCGTTGCACGCATCCGTGTCGGCGAGGAGACATTGGCGGCCCGGGCCGGCCGGGTTCGCCGCCGCGACGCCCTCGACACCCTGGGACTGCTCAAGCACACGACGCAGCCGCACGTCGCCGGCCGCGCGCCGGCTATGCACGCCATGCGCATCGTGCTGCCCAAGACGTGGACGCTCGATGTCGTGGGGAGCAGCAAGAGCGTCGACTACGTTGCAGCGCGCACGGGGCTCGCGGCGCGGCTGCGCATGACAGGCGACCGCGATAGCCCCACGGCAGTTGTGCTGCGCGGACGCGCGCCCGTGCTCGCGCAGGCGGCCGACGAGCTCATCGCCGTGTGCAAAGACGTCGAGGTGTACAGGCTCGGCGAGGTGACGACCTTGGACTACACGGCACGGCGTCTGTGGCCCGCGATCGAGGACGCCGAGGACGGGGGCGCATTTGTGCCGCCGGACCAGCTGGATAAAATATGGTTCCATAGGGAGCAGCAGTACTGGATCGACTGCGCGTACGAAAAGTTGCCGCGGCCGACGCGGTGGACCGAGGCGTCCTTTGACACCTTTATCAGGACGATCGTATACGGTCGCCTAAAACCGGGCAAGACGCTGTCAATCTACCACTACGGCATTCACACCGACAAAATCCGCGTCCGCATGATCATGGAGGCTTTTGAGGATCCCGCCGCGCGCAGCTGCATCACCACGCCAGTCCTCCAAATGGCGCTGCAGTTCATGGCCACGCACGGCGGCCACCGCGCCTCCGCCGAGCGCCTGCTCGCCCAAGCCGAGAGATGGGGCGTACCGCTCGACACGGACGCCTTCAACATCCTGCTCGACTGCTACGTGCAGGTGCACGACGCGCGCTTCTTCCACAAGGTGCTCGTCAAGATGCGCGAGTGCTGCTTCTACCCCAACACGCGCACCTGGCTCCATTTCCTGCAGCTCGTGCAGCGCGACGACGCCCGTCTGCAGGTCGAGGCCGCCATGTTCGACCTCGGTTTCTTTGCGGATCCGGGCACGCGTCGTGGCGTCGGCATCATTACCGCCGGCGCGGCCGCCTACCAGGCCTTTCGCGTGGGCGAGACCCTCCCGTCGTTTCTGCGCAAGCAAATCGCGCGGTTCGGCCCCGCGTGGCTCACTGAGCAATCCGTCAACGCCGTGCTCAACGAGTTCTTCCTCTTCCACCCGACGGCTGCCGCGAGTAGCCACCACCCTGACTATCGCCTGCTCGTCGAGCGCCTGGCCACGGAGCAGGGCCAGTCTACCATGCCCAGCAGCACGCGCAACCTCATCCTCGAGCACTGTGCACAGCCGCACGTCTGCGACTGGGATACGACGCTGTGGGCGCTCGAACACGGCATGCCCGCTCGGCGCGACGACGCTGCGGTCGGCGAGCGCACCGCCACCGGTGACACCTACAACCACCTGATTAATCTGTGTCGAGCCACGCGCAGCCCCGCCGCGCTCGCCGTCGTCGTCTTCTACGCCGTCAAGGAACGCGCGCTGGTTGAGCGCGCCGCCCGCACGGCCGTCGCCCAGGCCCTCCTCGACAAAGGAGACGACGCCATTCCGCCGCGAATACTGTCCCCGGCCATGGCGCGCGCGATCCAAAAGGAGCCCGTCGAAACCAAGGCGCACGCCGTCCGCGCCGTAGAGGCCGCGATGCGCCACACGACTGAGGGCTACATGCCCGCGGACCGGCTCGTCGACGTGCTGCGCGACGCGCGCGCGTCCGACTGTCGCCTGCAGCGCGAGGGTACCGCCTCTGCGACCTCGAAAACGGAGGACGACGGGGCTGCTGCTGCCGGCCCGGTGGAGCCAAAGGCGGTAACGATTGCACTTGAGGGGATCGACGGCGAGAGTGCGCGGACAGAGGTCTGTCTTGACCGCGTTTTTGACGTGCGGCGCATGGTCGTGTACAACCAGCACGCGAAGCCGGCGTGGCTAGTAGAGAAGCAGAAGAAGAAGCAGCAAAAAAAGTTAAAGCAGAGCGAGGCGGCACGCGGCCAAACGAGTGAACCGTCGTCGAATAAGACAGTACCGGAGAAAGAAACCAAGACAGAAGAAACAGCCGCCGCCGCCGCGGGCGAACAGGGCGAAAATCACCCACTTGTACAATACGTAAACTCTTTGCATTAAAAAAATTTTGGGAATTCCAAAAGCGGCGCAAGTCATATTCTTGGACATATCGAGGTTTTTCTATATAGAGATGGAAGCCTAACACCATCATTGTTATTTAGATTGCATGAAAGAAGAAAGGCCAGGAAATATAGATACCCCTACATTTATAGCAACTCCTTCCTCGATTTAAAAATTCAACGAAATGAGCTCCAAAGAAATATCGATTGTCATGACAAAGGCAATGCGAATACTTGGGGTTTTCTTTGCATGTCTTTTTTTTTGGATCTCTCGAAATACAAATCCTCGACAGCTTTCTCACGTCCTTCGTCTTCTCCTCCCCCTTCCCTTCGCCTCTTGTCTTTACAAAGATAAAGGTCATAAAAAAGTCATTCATTCCCATCTTCATTATTCTCCCCTTTTCGTCTTCATTTGCTTTCTTTGGGGCCGCGAGATCTTTGCAGGTCATCATCTCCTTTCCCTCGCCTTCTAAAGTTCATATCATCGTCACAAGAGAAGAAAAAAGCGCCCACCGTCCTTTGGCACAGGACTTCTTCCACTGCTTTTCCACATCACATCGCTTCCTCATTTCCGATATTCTTTTCGGCTGCATAGCGTTGAACGGGGCCATGGAAAAAAAAATAATATATGTCATGTCTAAGAAAAGCCGACACTGCTCCTTCCAACAGATTCCAGGGTTTTACTAGTAGGTTTGATTTGAAAGAGAGCATGGGCAGCATGGAACAAAAGAGGTACAGGAGGATATCATCGCCAAGAATGGAGATCTTTGAAGCGTAAGACGAGGTGGATAAAAGCGAAAAAAGATACGGGGGTGGTGGCTGTGTTGTGGATGCTTTTAGTCGTGGGGTTCAATCGTTACACTGTCACCCACTTCAACCATTGTATCGTCATCCTGGCCGGTCAAGACGGCCACCTAGTCCTTCTTAGTCTCTTCCGAGGCGGGCGTATCTTGCTTTTTTTTGCTGTCGGAAGCGGGGGCTGACTTGGATTCGGCGGACTCGTCCGAGTTCGATGCGGGAGCAGAAGGCTCTGTCTTTGCGCCTTTGACATCCTTTTCGTTCTTATCGGTCGTCGTGGATTTTGAGACCTGGCTCTCAAGATCCTGGTCTTCGTCGGCATTATCGAACATTTCGGTATCATCTGAACCCGTAAGAACCTCTGTGCCATCGCCGAGGAAAATAATTCGACCGCGAGACCCACCAGCTCCAAAGTCCTTTTTGCCATCGGCATCCATTTCGAATGCGCTGTCGCTGTCGTAGTTGTGGTGTACGCCGGGGCCACGAAATTCGGCTGATGAGTGTTAATTTTGGGAGCTCAAAAGGCGCACGCGCACGTAGGCTCTGGCTGGATAAACATACCGTATTCGGGAGGAGCGCAAGGGCCGTCACCGTTGGCAACACGCTTGGCAATCTCGTCGTACCATTGCTCTTTAGTCTTGCCGTTGAGAAATGCAATGATGATCATGGTCATGTTGTCGCAGCCGACACCTCCAGTTTCAGAGTTGGAAGCCAGACAGTTGTCCATCATGTTTTCGCAAATCTTTTCGAGGTCCTGCTTGGCGGCAATGCCACGACGGACGAATTCGACGACGGCCTGAGAGGATTGGCAGTCCCAGATGCCTACACATGAGTCAGTATCGCGACCAGATTGATCAGAACGGACTTGTTCAGTAATCAATAATTACAATCTAAAACCTACCATCGCAAGCGAGAACAAGGAACTCGTCCTCGTCGGTCAGATCGTGCTGCGAAACATCGGGGAAAGCAGTGACAATCTGGGCCTCCGGGGGTAGCTCAGCGACTTTCTTGAACTCAAAATCGCCAATGGCGCGAGACAGTGCCAAATTGCCATTGACACGTCCAAAGTCGACAAAACCTCCGGCGGCAGTAATACGGTTCTTCTCGGCCTCGAGTTGGGGCTTGTGGTCTTCAGACATGGGTTTCGCGCGACCCTTGATGCCCAAAACACCTCGCGAATCGCCAGCGTTGGCCTGTTCCGCGTATTAGCCGTCTTTTGGTCGCATTTGAGGTCACTCAAAGTAGGTTTCGGAGACGTACCACAAAGATTTTGTTGCCAACAATCAAACTGACGCAGGCGGTACAGCCAGAAACCTCGTCCTCGAATCTGGGGTCTGAGAGCACACGTCAGCGGCCACGGAGGGCGGTAGGAGTGGTGGTAATAGCGGTAGCATACCCCCAAGCATAGCCCTGTCAGCGGCGAGAAATCCGTCCTTGAGGCCCTGGACATAGTCGCCCTTCTTGAAAGACTCCTGTCTGGCAATGATATTATGCATATTGGCGCCGCAGTAGGTCGCTACTTTTTCGCCACCGTGTCCATCGTATACACCGAAGAAAGACAATCGAGCATTCTTGTGGACCTCGGACTCTTCGGCGGTAGGAGAAGGAATCAGGTTGAGGACGGTGGTGTCGGCATCTTCCATGCTGATGCGCCATCCTTGCATGGAGGAAACGCCATAATAGAGGATATCATCTTCGCCCTTGGATGAGTTCTGCACGAGGGAAAAAAGAGAAAATCGTTAGCATTGGCATAATTTGAGTCTTTTAACAGTGCAAGGCCATGGCTTCGAAGATGACCGCCCGCACGAATATCAAGAGTGGTTTGTGGTGGCGGGCGACTGAATGCGGGGCACGTGGAGGAAGGGATTTCCGTGCTCAACAAGTCGCGTTAATGCGCATCATCCGGGTGTCTGATAGTCGTAAGAAGCTCAACTGCTACGGACTCTCGGGCAATGGGCATAAAAAAGAGTTTCATGACCATTCTGACGATCCACAAGCTCGTAGAACCAGCAAGGCAACAGGCGCGTTGAGCATGGCTGACCCTAGCTATAGCATGACAGGGCGGGCACGTTCGACCCCGATAGCGACGGCGGCGGGGGCTGGAGAAGACTCGAAAGACGTCGAAAAAAAATAACAACACACCTTATCGACCACCGGCTCCGAGAGGGTTTGACCCATAGCTGCGGAAAGGGTTGTTCTGTCGGGGGAGCAGCGCGAGGGCAGCTACCGCGAAGATGAATGGGATTGTGCGATTCTGCGGTTGTTTCGTGGGGAGGTGGGATGGATTGATGGACGAAACCGTGCGCGGGGCTGTGGCCGGGGGGGTGACTTGGAGAGTGGCGGAGGTGCGGGCAGGCGCTGGCCTCACGAAAAGGATCAGAATGCGACGCAAAAGGTCGTTGTCGCTCGCTCGATGGGAGAATCTTGTTAACGCAAAGTGGTGAGAGGGATAGGGTCGAAGTGTGAGTTAGGTTTTTCAAGGCAGAGAGAGTAGGGCGATCCGGCTGGCGCGCTGTCGACCCAGGATGGAGGGGGGGCGCAACCGGGCAGGGCGAGGTAAGTTAGGGAGGACGACACACAGAACGGAGCGATTGACAGTGATTGGGGGATTTGGGGGGCTAGATTAGGGAAGAAATGGGGCGGCGAAAGGGTTTTCGGCAGAGAAAATCCAGACCACGGCACTGCTGGCTGGTGATGCTGGCACTAACCAAGGTACAAGGCAGGATTAGCTCTAAAGGGAGGGGCTGCTGGTCGTACTCTGTAATACACCACTGGGATATCAGCAAGTAGGTAGGAAGTAAATAGGAGCTACCTAGTTACCTTAAATACCTGCTCTGAGCTACTTTCAAGGGCACACACTTTGGCACTGGTGCCTGATTACAGTAGCACCAGGGATAGGAATCCCGATGACTCTAATCCGTAGGCAGTTTCATTTGACACTCGTCTTTTTTTAACCATGTGCTGGTGTACTCAGTAATACGTGTCTGCGTTTGCTAGGGCAGTCTTTAGGGTCCCCGCAAAACTTCTCAGAATAGGCACGCTACCTAGGTACAAGCCCTTCCCCCCGGGTCCGCAGCCGCGTTAACAGAACTTCCGCAAATTATCGACTGTCTCTGATAGTGACGGTGATGATGGCATGTACTTCCTGCTTGTTGGATATGGCTGTCCTACCTCGAGCCAGGTGACTCTGATAACTAGGCACGGACTGGTGAGAGTCGTCACGCGAGGTGCTGTATCACAAAACTCTGCATCACAAACACGGGCCAGTTCCTTAACCAATGCGATGCGCCCATGAGCATCGGCGCCGCATATATGAACTATTTCTATATCAAACCTGGGGGAGAAAATCGAGACTGCGGGAACGGGGCTTGCTTGCTTGTCTGTTGTTGTCTGGTTGCCTATTCGCCTTCCTTTGCTGTCACATCATGTGCCCAAATCAAGTTTTTTTTTTATCTCCCACAACCATACCGACTCACCTACCTACCGATTTTATACTAACGTAGGTACCTACCCAACAGGCAACCTGTGCCACGCACACACATATATGTAATCCGTCTCATATCCCGGCACGTTACCGCCGACGACAGCCGTTGTTGCCTAACGTTTAATCTTGAGCAAAATGTCAAAGGAATTAAGAAAAAAAAGAAAAAGAAGAAGAAAAGAAGCAAATTTTATCCATGCCGTGCCCTCCGCTCCCTTCCTCTTACCAGTACTCCCATTTTTAGCATCGGATTTGCAAAAAGGTGGGGGATATATCTATCATGTTGGGGTAGGGTTCCCGGGCCCCTCCAGCTGCAGGTCAAGGCCCGGCCGACACGGCCGCTTGAAACTGCCCAAAATCGCCAGGCTCCCCTGCTTCCCGATACTCAATTACCCTTGTACTCACCATGTCCCCCGGCGACAAAAGAAATCCAAATCTCGGTCCTTTTTTTTTTAACACCACCGTCCTTGCACAACAGCTTTATAAACCTGCACAGGGCTTCTCACCACTCGCGCGTTCCCAAGATTGTGACGTGCACAGTGCCAGCGCCACACCAAACTCTTCTCCTTTCAGAACAAGCCACCAGAATTCCAACCCCTCCAAGTTCCTACCCTCCAAGGCAGGTCCAAGAAAATTTTCTTCAGCCGTGTTTTCTTTGCAGGTCGCGTGTTCCCATCTACGAATGTCTAATCGCACCCCTCCCGTCCCGCCAGAACCTTTTCCAGCTTCCCTACGCCCAGCCTCATCACCCAATAACAGCCTCGCCTCATTAATGCCTGATGCAGTTCGTGCTCTAGTCATCTACCAGCACCACCTTTCCAAATGCATGGAGCAAGAGCACTGAAAGTTGAGCATTGTTCATTTTTCCAAACATTATCTTGTACTTTTGAAGAAGCGTCGCTTATATCGTTGATCCTACAAAGTAACCAAGACCAGTCATGGTATAATTGCCAGCAACTCTGCAATGAAAACACATATTCCCCTTCGACCCCATGAGACGGCATAGATATATCATCCACAGCCATTCAGGGCAGCAACACTCGCTGCCCACGTATCATCCTAGTCGGTCGAGAAGAGAAATGGCAAAACAACGTACAATCCAAGCCAATCAAGACACCTAGAAAACATCAAGATGCCATTACAGTATCTCGTCCACCATACAAGAGCCATCATGGCCTTTTACCTCTTCCATCGTATTATCATAACGTGGCCGGTAACGATCCGGATAGTCTTTACCTCGATATCGCTTATGGTAAGGCACGCAGGGCGATAGTCGCCACGCTGCGCGGCTTCGCTCTGCTGCACGACGAGCACGCCGTCTCTGCCACTTGCTTCATTCCTGATCTCTGAGTCGTCTTGGCGCCTCTGCCAGCGCGGCAAAGTACCCTTGTCGGCCTGGAATATCCAGGAATGGATATTTGACGAGCGATACGAGCTGCGTCACAAACTTTGACTGCGTCGCCCGGTCCAGCTCGAGCATCCATTGTGTGTAGTTGGTGGGCTGGGCTGCTTTGAGACCTTCCATCACCGACGACGTGAAGAGGTGCTCAAGCAGCTCCTCGACGCTCCCGTTTTCCCCGCCGTAACGTGCGAGCAGCCGCAGGTGGCACTGCTGTGCGTCTTTTAAGTACTGATCGAGCCCGTTGGACGTGGGTGCCAGATCTATCCGCGTCATGTCGACAATGTCCCGGTGCGCCTCGTAGCTCTGCTGCGGATGGCGCTCCGGCTCCGCGAGCAGGTCGGCCAAAAGCGCAAGCGTGTTCTTGAGCGTGGCACCGGTTATCTCCCATCCGCTGTTCCAAAGTCTCTGCAGAACCTGCTCCGACATGTTCTGGACCAACAGCTGTACTGCTCGGTTCTGTTCCCCAGCGTACTGATAATGTTCAGCGCCGCTCATCGGCCGCAAATCGGCGTTAAGAAGATGCCGAAGACCCATCATGTCTAACTGGACCAGCACGAATTTGTGCCATTCCTTCCACGAACCATGGCCGCGGAGCTGTATCATATTTCGGCTCGGGTTGTCGTAATGTCGTGTCACTGCTGTACAGCTTAGTCTCAAGTCCACGTTAGGTTGACACCTTGCGTTGTTCAATTGCATCTGTGAAAACCCAACTCTTGACAAAGACGAGAGGTTTCATAGCCCCCAGGAAGGGAATGGGAGGAATTACCTAGGTACCTACTTACGCCGCGTGACAGTGACCCCAGCAACCTGAGATCTGCCAGCTGGCAACCTTGCAGTTGCCAGCTGCCGTTTGCAAATGCATCAAACGGGCGTTACCACCGCACAACAATAGCATTTACGAGTAAAGAATTAACAGTTATGCTGACCTAGGTTGGCCAGAATATAATACACTGGGGCTGTATCTCTGCCGAAGTTCCCATCGCAAACAAAATATGTGATGTCTTTCCAGCTCAGTCATCAGTACATTTTCCCAGAAGTGTCAGTACCCCATCATAAACCAGTATCACCGTTATCTCCTCACATTTTAGGGCTCGCCCTCCAACATTTTGGACTCGCAGGTATCACAACGCCTACGCCTGTGGCGGGAACATCGACCCGGCCTCTTCCTCTTGCCTTGTCCTCGTGGTTCCTCCTTGGTAGCCTCCACTTCATCGTGATCCTCCTTTCTAGCCTCCACCTCAGCGTGGTGACGGTCCCGCCATCTTCGCGGCGCCGTGTGCGGTTTCAAGAACCAGCAATCTCTCTCCTTGTGCGGAAACGCCTTACGATGATGCTCGGCGCAGTAGCTGCAAGCTTCTTGAGCTTTGTGTGCCATTTCAGAGCTGCTGGCGGCCTGACTCCCTTGCGCAGCCGGTGCGACGATGGCGACGCGACTCCTCGGCGGCGGCTGCGCGGCAAGCTTACTGTCGTCTCGATCCTTGGCCAGTAGCCACTCTGTCACGCCAGCCCGTGTTCCCGCGCGCGCCAGCGTGCCCTGCTCTAGTTTCTCTATCCACTCGGCGTACCAGGCGGGCTTGCTCGTCGCGATGCCCTCGACTAGCGCCGTCACAAACAGCTGCTCGAGAATCTCCTCCACAGGTCCCGCGCCGTCGTCGTCGCCGCCGTATCGTTCGAGCAACCCGTCGTGGCAGTGTTTTGCCGCCAAGATGTACTCCTTGACCGTCTGAGCGCCAGAGGCGAGATCTGCGCGTGCCAGGCCAACAAGATGCCTGCGGGCCGCAGCTGTCGTCTCTGCATCCTCACGCCGGTGCCGCTCTGCTTCATCGACAATGGCCTCGAGCGTTTGTAGCGTGCTCGATACCGTGGCGCGCTCGGGCTTCCAACCACTAGCGTACGCGCGCGCCAGCATGTCCTCGGAGAGGCCGTCTACCAGGAGTCGCACACCGGTGGCTTGGTCAGACTCGTGACGGCTGACGGCATCGGGGGCGTCCCAGTCTTCGGGACCGTCGTCCTTCAGTAGGTACCGCAGACCCATTCTCTGCAGAGCCATGCGGGCTTTGATGTGCCATGTATGCCAGTTATCGAATCCAGTGAGCTTACTGAGACATTCGTCCGGGATTAGCTCTGTCGATGACATGGTTGTCAGCATTCAGATGCCTGAATTTGACGAGGAAGACGCGCAAGAAGGGCGATGAAGGATGATATGAAACGGCGCTCAGCAAGTGAAAATTTTGAAGGTTGTGAAGGAGCGAGAATCGGTCCAAGCAGTGAAGCAGCATCTATGTAAACAATACTCAAGTACAAAGGCCGGGGTTGGCAAACGCGGGTGTTTTATGTCGCCGTTTGCTAGATGCTGATTCACGCAATGGAGAGCTCAGACCCCAAGTACCAGACAAGTTGTTGAGAGTACATTGTAAGCTTCCGATTTATTCGACAATTGCCCTACGTACAGAAGGTCATTAAAAGAAGTTTCATTTCATTCAGGACATTTGATTTTCAAGAAGAACTTGTTCATGCAAAGCTACAACTTCATTCGGGGATTCTAGTATAGAAACAGAGATAAAATTAAAGATGTACCGCCAAGATATGCATAGAAAGTACATATGCTGCGAAATGCGCCAATATTCGTACATCTCCTTGCGCTCCAACCGTTTCACTTCCCGTTCTATTCTCTCATACTAAAAAAACATTATGGATATTGTGGTATCAATCGCATCAAACAAAAAGAAGAAAATTCGAAATTATCAGCAAATCGTAACAAAACCTTTGCTTCATTTTTTTTCAAGCCTCGGCACTTGGCAACTTATATAAACACTTTGAAGCTGCTGCTCTCCGACAGCTTGCCCGAGTTATCCTTTCGCCACGCAGTCGCGGCCGTAGACAGGAAGGTTGGGCTCTCGGTAATGGTCGCCTTCTTCTCGGCCCCGACCTCGCCCCATTTGCTCTTGGGCGTTGGCGTGGGACTTGAGCGCTCGCCGGGCATGGCGCCGTCGCGACTCTCCGACAGCGGGCTAAACTCGGACTGATCGACGACTTCTCGAATGCTCATGTGGGTTGGTTCCCGCTTGCCGATGACGCGCCAATTCTCCGCGGACCCAAAGGAGGGTGACGTCAAGAGACTCCGGGTGCCGTTGGAGGTAACGTCGGCCCAGAGCACGCTATCGGCAGTGTTGCCGGTGGTGATGTATGCTGGTTCTGGCGGGCGTACATCCACATTACTTGTGTCAGACATGCTGATTGATTCCCAGTTGGGGTCTGATCCGTCGTTTTCTGCAATTGTCGGTGCTGATGGCCTGTGATTACGGCCTCGCTCATTGATTGAGAGAGCGACAGAGCTGGTGGTCTTGGTTGAGTATGTATCGCCGCTTTTGTGGTCTCTGCGTGAGAATATAGGCGCATCAGCGACTGCTGGGGTCTTCATCGATGCGCGATCCTTGAGTCCGGTTATGCCATCCATGTCCTTTTTGTATCCGCCTGTGCCCGATTTATGAAGGTAGCTGTCGACTGGGAACACTTGATGTGTAGATTCGGGAGTACCTGGAATAGTAAAAAGCTCATTGTCGTTGTGTGTAGACTTGGCGCCGCTCATGTATGGGATGTCTCCTTCGACAGTTTCCCAGGAGCGCCTCTCATCATTGCTGACGGGAGGGCTGATGCTTCGTATCACATCTTGCTGTCCCTTGGTAGTAGGCGATCGTGCTGGCATTGCACCGTACTCTTCGCTCCCACCGAGCGTCTCTGATGACCGTCTCGCTGCCGGGACGCGAGGAACCGCCTCCACATAAGCAGCCGCTGTAGGTTTCAGCATGTGCTTTTCATTGTTTGGCACAGCGGTCATCTTCTCGACGCGACGCGTTGAGGAATTGGAACCGCGACTGCCGATCGGGCTGAGGATATTTGGTCGAGTTTTACTCGACAGGTAACTGCGGCTAGCCCGACGGCGTCGCAGAAAACAGACAAAGAGCATGAGCATGAGAGCAATGAACAGAATCGGAATGATGGTGGCGAGCAGTATATCGCCGGTGCTGAGTCGACCTCCCGTCGCCGGGGAAGGCGATTCGCTAGCCTTGGGCGTCGACGTCGAGCTGGGACTGCTCGTTGTCACTGAGGTGCTGGTTGGAGTACCGTCTGGCGCCAAGAAGTTGACATGAAGTTTCTCGCTTTCAGACAGGCTGGAGGATTTTGAATTGGCCTGCACAGTGACATCAAAGTTGCCCTTTGAGTCTTTTGGCACGTTTCCAGATAGCTTGAAGCCATCGACTTTGAGCCATTTTTCGGCTGGACTGATTGTCACGTTCAGATTGATGTCGGATGAGTTCCTAAAATATTGGCTTAGGTCGACATCGAATTTCCCGCCGGGGCGGGCCTCCATGTCCTCAAAGGTAGACTTGAAGAGACCAGTCGCGATGTTGACGACAACAAGCACGTCCAAGGTGGCAGAAAGCATGCTGCTATAAGTAATGGTGAAGTTGCTAGCATGGTCGCCATCGCGAGGAGTACCGCTCAGCTTGCCAGTATCCTTGTCGTAGTTGAGCCATTGGGGCATATTTTGTGTTGTGACGTCGAGCTCGCTCGATTTTACCAGTTTGCCATCGAGGGCAATGGCATCTTTCAGGCCTTCAAAGTCAACCGCAATACCTCTCGTCGCATTAATCGTGACAATGGGGTTCTCGGTAGTGAGCTTGTGGCTGCCAACGACAATGTTAAAGGTCAGCGCGGTGGCAGCGAAACCAACAATGTCGGACGCGACGAGGCTGAAGCCAAAAGTCTGAGGTGGTTGTACCAGAGACTCGAATGGCGGCGTTTTGCCAAAAAATGTCAATGAATCAGCATCAAATTTGACCCAGGCTGGTAAGGGGCTGTTGTTGGATGAGACGGCGTAGTAGTTGAGGCCACTGTTCTTGCCAAATGTATCATGGTCGAAGCTGTACCGAAACTGGGTGGACGGGTATGACAGGACGGACGAGGGCGCTGAAAAGTTTCCAAATTTCTTGATCTGGTCTTCGAGAGGTATTTGGACCACAGGCGCGGGCTTTCTGGCAATGACTAGCGTCGAGTTCATTGTCGTTGAGCCGCTATCGTCGGTGGCCACAATGTCGACCTTTTGGCCAATAACGTCGTCGTCGGGGATGTCAATACCTCTGGGCGTTCCGTAAAGTCTCCGGTTCGCACTCTCAATGGACAGCCATGTAGGGTGATTTTGGCCAAATGAGTATGTAATGTTGGAGGATGAGATGAAAGTCTGGGGCGAGAAGGAGTAGGTGAAGAATGTGTCTAATCGGGCTGCAAGAGGCAGCTGGGCGTTGAGCGGAAACGCAAGATTCGGTCTGCCGCAAGCGAGGCCGGCTAGTTGCAGAGCCACGAGAATTACCGTGAGCGCAGTCATGATGACTCTGCAGCGCCGCGTGGACGAGTGCTAGGTTGATCGTGATGCTCCAGAGAGCTGCTGGTCACGACGTGTTGAAAAGGCACTGCGAGGACAATGGCGACGAGGAGGAAGAAGCAAGCAAGAGGAGAAAAGGAAAGCCTCGTGAAAGTGCAGGCCGAGAGGGAGTGTATCAATGTCTTTGAAGCCGTCTGCGCTTGATGGCTGGCCGCATTCTGTCGATACCACCCCCTTCATTCCTACAACAATCGCCCCACGGCACATTGTGCGCAAGAGGCGATTGGAGAGGGGCACAAGAGAGCATGACGGGCAGAAGCAAGATGTCTCGTGTCTAGCAGGTTTCTAAAGCGCGTAAAGCACCTTGGCGGGGAGGGGACGCAAGGACGCAAGGACGCGCGACGGACGAGCAATGAGGGCTGGGCATTGGCAGAGGCGAGCATTCCAGAGCGCGGTCGTTGACAACGCCTGACCAGGCTTTGTTCAAGGGCGAGACGTGGGGCCGCACTATTGAACAGGGCGGGATCGATAGACGGCGCTTTGAGAAATGCAGCTGATGATGATTGGAAATTTTTGATTGAATCGAATTGGAATATTGAATCGAATTGAATTGTATTGAATTGAAAATTAGAGTTGGACGTTGTGGGCGTTTGCTATGAGGCTATCGATCTAGCAGCGCGACTACACAGATCAAGGGTCGCGTCTGCGTATTTGATGTTATATATTTGCTCCGTCCTGAAATCGACCGAAACAAAAGAACAAGTAAACCAGAAAGGTTATAGAAACAAAGTACAATGGACAGAATTGGAATATCCACGCAGCCACGAAACAACGGATGATATGTCCTTCTACTATTCTGGGGCTTGCACATACCTGACGCAGGCACAGGCCACCAGGTAGCGGCTACCTGGAATCCAGGCCACGGCTGGTGGTTGGGAGAGGTACCACTTACAAGCCGTATTAGCAGCTTTGGTGGTCAATGGAATAAAGGCATCCCACCACCCTTGGTCTTCAGTCACTCAGACAAATTAGCCCATCTGATATTGCCACTATCCAATGAAGACTGCACCGATATTTGTCATTTGAGACAATTTGATGCTCAAATATGATTACTTGAAGGCTGCCTTTGTGCACATAAGATTGGTGAGAATGTCGACGACTAAGCAGAGCCAGTATAATAAATCGAATAAGTGCTTCACAAACGAAGTGACAAATCCCCTATTCTACACCACATCACCTATATTTAGCAAAGGCACTTGTAGACGTGGAGACGTTCCTGGGAGCTAAATAATACGTACATACATAGACATAGATACGAAGATAGACGTGGAGACGAATCGTATAGCTTCTTCGGCTTCAGCAAGCTAGGAACCAAAATCGATTTGATGCAAGGTATTACCATTGTCTTTTCGAGTGGGGATGCTGGTGTTGCTGCAAATTACCAAGGCGACTGCTTGGGCAAAAATAACAATGTCTTCAAGCCCGGGTTTCCTGCGTCCTGCCCATATGTCATCACTGTTGGCGGAACTGTCCTACTGTCTGGGGATGCTCCTGGAGCTCCAGAAATGACTTGGGCTGTGCTGAATCGGGAGTTTCTCTGCAGTGCCAGGTTGGGATCCTGCCACAGGCTTAGGAACACCAAACTACCCCAGCTATCGCCAAGTATTTCCTGAGTGTTGGTGATAAGCCGCCTGGGGCTGAACACTAGTTTTGCAGCGCAAGCGCAGTAAATGTTTCCTGCGCGGCTACTGCGGCTGCTCCTTAGTTCGCCAAGTGTTCTTGTTGCAAATGCTGTTAACATACGGCACGGGCCTGAGCGGGATGACAGCTATTGCAATTGTATTTTAAAACTAAAAAAAATAATTTCGCTATTTAGAATTATACTCCCAGCAGTGTTGGGCTTCTTACACGATAACATCCTCCAAATACAAGACATTCTATTACTGTTTTGCCTTGGCTTGCTGCACTGTCCGCTGGCCTGTTGTAGTGGACCGAAAGTACAAAAATGCCAGCACTGCGCCAACAGCAATAAGTACAATGTTTCCTATGTAATAATGTTAGTGTTTGCCGCATTTTTTTTTTAGGAAAAAAAAAATTGTTATTCAGCGTACCAGCGACAAATGCAGTGATGGAATTAATCACGGATCCCACGCCACTGATTGTGTTGCCAACGGTGTGCAAGAGGCCGCTGAGCAGCCCAGTGATGGTGCTGAGTATGCCGTGTATGATGTTGTAGATGCCGTTGAAGAATGACTCAATAGACTGGTAGACAAAGTCCACCAGGTCGGAAATCGCAGAGGTGACGGCCATGTTGTGTTCAATACACTCTTGAATTGATTGCGTCCAAGTAAGCTTTCTTTGCAAAGGCAGGATTACATTTGTCAAGTACGTATTTTCGCTGCATGATCAAAAAGGAAGAGCGCCTGCGCTTTAATACTGGGGAAAAAGCTGCTTGTCTGGCAGACGTCATTGATTGTGTCGTCTTGTACGCACCTGATCATCTCGTAGACAAAAAGCTTGATTCAGCTGGAGCGGGAGTCTGCATGTGGCAAGATTATCGTAGCGCCAACTGCTTCAAGTTACGCCACTAACCACTCAGTTTTGGTTTAGCGCCCTGTGGCATCACAAAACCGTTGCAGCTCGCCTCTGGCAGGAATGGGAACAAAGTAGTGGTTAGCTAGAAGAGATTGTGGAGATGTATCGTAGATAACTAGCAGCGGGATACTTGATAGAACAAGACGGGCAATTTCAAGTTTGTCGCCGTGGGCGCTGGCGTGGACGCAACCCTGGACATAGCGCTGCCTGCTACCATTTGAGTACACCATAATAGTAACTAATACAACACACTACCCAAACACTGGATAGTCCTTCACATTTTCTATCCTATCCAGTGCCTGGTAACGTGAGCGCACTGCACATCTATTATCGCACTCTAGGTCCTCATCATCATTGATGTCAGCCAGCCGACTTTTGTACGTCTGGATCATTGAGCGTATGCCCGACACACTAAACCCATGGAAAGGCGTCTCAGGCCAAGGGCGTAAACCTCCAGACCAAATGAGTTGCTGCAGTGCGCCAAGAGCCAATATTTCACAGACTGGCGCACAGACCGAATGGTCGGTTGATATCGCGCCGGCCGACAAGTCATGCTTCAACTTGATAATGTTTGCCAGGTATTTCTCGATGACGGCTTCTTGAGCACTGTTTATTCTTGCTTTTAAATATGTCAGCACTCTAGAAACTGCAGTGTCAAAGTCACACGTATTAATATAGAACTCACAAGTAATATCTTCAGCGATTGGCAAACCCATGCTGTCAAATAGTCCCTTATTATGTTCAATAATAGTTTTGGCAGCGGCATTTCTGATGGCGTCGATCCCGAATACTGAAGCAATGACAAGCCACAGAATCAATGGCCGTCCGGGCTTCGCACCATTGACTACCTCTTTTATTCGTTTCTTTCCGATCCAAAATTTGACCGCAAATCGCATAGACTCGTGGCATTGCAAGTAATCCACTATGACAGCCACTTCAGCGAGCTCCTCCAACTCGAGCTTGTGTGGCACTTGGTTATTTCGAAAGTGTATGACATTGAGTACATGCTTGAACGCTTCGGGATTAAAGGTTTCCGTGTATTTATGCTGCAAGCCGTCGGGCTGTATCTCGGGCTGCCTCCAAGGCCCATTCGGATCGAGGTCTCTGCGAAAAATTGGGGATGTGAGACGGAGGATGTGCGAAGAGACCAGGAACTTGTGTTTCGGCTCTAGGTCGCCATCTTCCCCGGACAAATCTTCATCGTCGACATCTTCTGCGGGTTGTTCTGTTGATTCGGAATCTTGTTCCAGCAGCGTTTGAGGCTCTGCGTCTGTGTCTGCGGCCCTGGCTGGATTTTTTTGGAAACTTTTTAAGCCCTCCAATACTTCCCTCCCTTCCGCCATGAGCATATCCTCTTCAACATCTTCAATGGTGTCTTCATCGTTGTCTTCATTGCTGTCCTGGTTTTGGTCATAATCAGCATCGTCTCCCTCCCCAAGCTGCCAGGCGAGTGGTTCCGTTCGAGGTCTGAGGATGAGCAGAAGATCTCCTGATTCGTCGATTGTTTCATATCGCGTGCCCATGTTTAGCAGAATTTTGTTGCAGCTTGCTAGCTGTTTGAAGAGACGCGAAAGGCTGTGTTTTTATTTTCTGGCAAGATCAATCAAAAGTGGCAGGGGTAACGTTAGTGGGGTTAGCACAATCCGATCACAACAACCCGACACGTTCGACAGGCAAAAATGATCAATTGGCTGCACATAATAAAAGAATACGCCGGAGCACGTGTAAATTGGTTCATTTTTTCACGTTACTTGAGCTTGAAGCTTATCATTAGCACTGCTATTTCTTAGCCTGCCCCGTCAAGCGCCAGTTAAAGTGGAATTTAGAAGAATCCATCCATCCTCGTCTCAACTTAGTTCACCTTGGCTCAAGTGAGGTCCATAGGCATTGTATGTAAGTTACTAAGTCATTGTGAAACATTGAAGCTCAATTAAATACAAAGTACGATCTGTGAAAGGAATAGACCAGGAAATTTATGTGATGGATCATGTTCTAGAATAAAGTGAAATATTAAATCCATCTAAAGTAAGTTCACTATTGTATAATCTTTTAGATCAAGTTGACTTATAACTCTTTACTACTGTGGTTATCTATTCTAATTTGTGTATTGCTACTTGTGAGTTTCTCTCGACTACTTCCCGACTCTAAAGCAACAATGTTACTAGTACCATTAGGAAGGAATTTAACTAAAAAGTAGCTTTGCTCCCATGTGGTAAATCTCGCGCGCCGAGCCTGCTCATCATAAGTGAGCGCCCACTCGAAAATGTCGCCATGAAGATGACGAAGCTCGTATTCTTGCGTCGTCTTTCCCTGGAAACACAGTTCCAAGACTCCAGGTTTGACTTTATGCTGCTTGACGCGTACACAAAAGTCGCCGAGCGCGTTGTAGTAGTCGCCGCAATAAGCATCGAGTGGACGGGGGAGGTCACCGGGGTGTTCCTCCCGCGTCTTTTCAATTTCGGCCATCATAGCAGCAACATTACCAACCTTGCGTCGGCGAGCCTCATTGGCAAGTTTGACATAGTCGGCTCTCGTCTCGAAACCATGCAGAGCGGCTGCAATAATTTGCGCGATCCAGTCCGCAGCGTCACTGAGGGGCATGGAGTTGGTCAGGACGACAAATCCCGATTCTGTTTCCGGGAAGAGATAAATGGCAGAGTAGTACCCCAAGCTTGCGCCTTGATGGTAAAGGGTGAGTACGGATTTGCTTGGGTCTCTTGGATCGCTGATATAGGGAAGCTCGTCCCATTGGAAGAGCTCCGCATTGTCACCTTGAAGGCCAAGTACACCTGGCAGGTGAGTCTCAATCCAGCCCATGCCGTACGATCCATAACTCTCCATGGATTGATCTCGTGGGATGTGACCTTGGAAGAGCATTTCCAGATTACCCAGTGGGGTAGACTGCGGATCAATCCGGGGTCGGAGCAGAGCGTGGCAATACTTGAGCATGTCGTTGACGGTCGAATACATGCCACCAGCCGTCTCAAACAGGCTTCCTAGAAACGGAAATTTCCTTGGGAGACATTGAGTACTTGCATCCTTGAGCGCAGCGTAGGCATCCGCAAAGTCGATATGCTCATCGAAAACGGGTCGCAGCGTAGTGTTGGAGAGGCCCAAAGGCATCAGAATAGATTCGCGAATGTACTCGTGCGCAGACTTGCCCGATAGCTTTTCGATGACTTTTCCGGCCACACTGTATCCTCAGTTATTGTACAGCCATGACTGACGAAAAGGAGCAGCTACATCAAGCCGCGACACAATCGGCCACCTCGGACGGTGGAAGGATAAATTCCATATCACCTTGGAGGGCAACAGACATGTCCCCGGACAGTCCAGTGCGATGCGAGAGAAAATCGAGTAGACATGCATTTCCTTTGAGCTGCGGCTGCTGCGGTCGATACTCTGGCCAGATGTCTTGTAGCGGTGTTGTCCAAGTCACAGTCGGATGGTTGTGGAGAAGCTGAGCCAGGCTGGCGGCGACGAAGCCTTTTGTCAGTGATCCCAGACCATACAAAGTGTCTGCTGTCGGCGAAAGCTGCGCCTCGACGTTTCGATGGCCAATGTTCTCGACGTAGATGCTCTGGCCTTGGTGAATGACGCCAATCGAGGCTGCGGGGACGCCAGAGATTTCGCAAATTTTGCGAATAATGGGAAGCGCTGCTTTGAGACGTTGCACAATAGCATCGGACTTCATCCTGAGGTCTTGCTGATCTTCCTGTGGCATATTGAAAAACAAACGCGCTCGAGTCTATTTGTTGGAATTTGAAATGGGGAGAGATGGCTCGGCAGCGGCCGTCCCTCACACGTGTAAAGTGCAACCTGAGGTCGCTGCCTGGGAGCCATGGTTACACAGCTTATGATGGAGGAGAATTTTTGAAGAGCGAAAAACAGAAAAAGGCCAAAAGCCCGATTGCATAGATTCACGCACAAATTATTGAGCAGTATTTTCTCCGCAGCCAGTAAAACATTGCTTCCCTTTTCATGATTCATGTAAGCAGACTATACACAACTTGAAAGCAATCTTGTGTAAAACAGTCACGATTTGTATCAGAGGCTTGAGAGTTTCGCCCTTATCCTGGTTATAGTGATGAACAAGACTCTTTTTTTTTCTTGTTCTTTTCTTCAGGTTGTAGCCAATTACAAAGCGGGATCACGGAGCATCTATCGTACCTTTCAGGACTTTTGGAGTGGTGACCGTTCCTCCGTTTCTGGTCCGAACCCAGGTCCGTTTTTCTGGAAGCTAGCTCATCTAAAGTCCCACGGCCTGTTATTCCCCCAGGCGGCTGATTGTGTGTGCCGGGCTCCGATTCAGACCATGACGGATCTCGCACTGGATACTTACCGGTAGGCAGCTCCATGCCTGTCCTGTCAATTCAGGTCCGCTAGGGCCCCGGAGCTTCCCCGGGCAGCCGCTCCGCATGGGCTAGCTAAAATTAAGCAACGAAAAGGAGTGATGGAGTTTAATCCGCGAGAGACGATCAATCAGCTTTGTACATGGTCCGCGCTGAATATACTTTCAATACTAATTTTCGCCTCTTCTAGTCTCTCGTATTTGCAGTTCAGTGCCTCGGCTCATGCAACAGCAACATCCGGGCCAGCCGCACGCCCTGGTATAAATAGTCACAGCTAGCAAAGCTACCCACGCATTTGGGTAATTAATCATTTTCATACTATCCGAAAATCCAGATGGAACCTCGTATGTCTACCGATATCGATACCACAAGCGCGCTTTTGCAAGGCCTGTCCGTTGGCGCCGCAATTATTTGGGCCCTCAAAGTACACGAGCCACCCAATCCATTACGTTTCCTCGCCAAGTTTCTCTCAGTCTCCCTACTCTCCCTGCTCGCTTTTCTACGCGGAGCTCCGACGCCTCTTGTTCTTGCACTTGGGCTTTCCTCCTTGGGGGATGCGTCTCTTGCGCTCGGCCGAGGGAGCGCAACACTTCTGGGCGCCATTGTCAATTTTCTAATCGCTCACGTCTTCTACATTGCGCTTTTCCGTCATCATGGTGCTGATTTCGCACTTCTTTCTGGGGACAGGTATCGCTTGCTTTTAAGTTTGGTGACGCTTGCACATGGTTGTGTTGCGAGTTACCTCATCTTGCCTCGAGTGAAAGGCAGTATACGGCTACCGTGCACTGTGTACGTCGGCGTGTTAGTGACCATGGCGCTGTACGCATATGCCATGCCCAGCAGCCAAATTGCTTTTGGTGGTGCTATCTTTGTTGTTTCTGATACTCTGATTGGCGTGAACCGATTTTATTTCAACGATAAGTCGGCTTACCGACTTCTTATTGAGCAAACTATCGCCGTGTTTTATTACTCTGCACAGTTTCTGATTACTAGTGGAGGCTTGAAGTTACTGGCTTGAGAGCACCTCGTGAGGGCTTATATAAATACTTTTGCACGAAGTCGCTTGGGCGGTGGTCTTGGTCGAGGGATGAGTGTATTAATTATTACTACAGTGATAAGCATTATTCTTTTGATAGTGATGTTGATATAACTCGGCGTCTTGGCATGTTAACGCCATCTCCACACAGTTGCAGCACCAGCCAGGTACATACCCACGGTACCGCAACCTCGCTACCGAGAAGGTATGGGTGGCGGTCAACGAATTATTCACCAAAACACCAAGGCGCGGTTTTTAATAAGCAGCCCAACAACACCACGACATCTGACCAACACCTGCATCTCAAAAGTTTGCCCTCAAATTGTACACTTTAATCAATAGCGCGGCGAGAGCCGCACGCAATCACACGGCCTTGCTCACTATATGCCACTGATAAGAAACTTGTTAGCCTTATCAGACCTTCAGCGGGACTCGAGCCGCCTCGTTACTGGGTAAGGTAGTTAGCTCAGGGTCCAGAACGTTGCCCGAGGATCGGAATACTCATATAGGCAGTATTGCACAAAGACGGCATTGACAAACCTCTCCTCGAAAAAAAAATCTGGCCGGCAATCACCATCAGTAGCCTAAAGTTTAGTATAATTGACAAGTCACTCGCTCTTGCCTTTAAGCCACGAACCGGTAGCCCTTCACCCGCGGGGTTTTCTCCATTATCAATCAATCGAATCGCCTTCCCCCCCCTCTCTCCCGGGGTACCGAGAGCGGCCAGACAGGCGCAGCGCAACCATGGGCGACCTCGCCGCCTCGCCACCTCTCGGCGCCATCCACATCAGCGAGGATTTCACGCCCCTACCCGAGCTGAAGCCCGCCGGCAACACAGACATCACCATTGACGGGCAGCTCGCGCGGCCGCTGCGGCTGCGCGAGGACTTGCGCACCGGCTGCGGCGGGCAGACGTGGCCCGCGGGCATGGTGCTGGGCAAGCACATGCTGCGCTACCACCGCCATGAGCTGCAGCACGCGCGAATGTGAGTCTTGCGCTCTGGTTTCGGCGTCTACCTCTTTTAGTCAAGTTTTGGAGAGAAAGGCGAGGCTGTTTTCTTTTGTCTTTCCTCGGGTTCATTCTAGCCACTAGAAACCGCGAACCAAACAGACAAACGGAGGGCGTTGCAAAACGATGAGAACTGGCAACATGGCTGACTGGATAAATGCAGACTAGAACTCGGAGCCGGCGGTGGGCTCGTCGGTCTGGCTGTGGCCCTGGGCTGTGGCGTCGAGAGCCGCCTCATGCTGACGGACCAGGCCGAGATGCTGGAGCTCATGAAACACAACATTGCCCTCAACGAAGTCGGCAACAAGGCGACCGCGTCGATACTAAACTGGTACGTCTTTATATCCTGCAGCGAGAACCTTTCTCCTCTTGCAATAGCAAAGGAAGCTGTCTTCCCGCGTTGAACCATGTCCTTATTTCGAGAACCGTGTGCATAGGGGAGAACCGCTGCCGCAACAAGTCGTCGACTACAAGCCCGACGTGATTCTGGCCGGCGAGTGCGTCTACTTTGAGCCGGCCTTTCCGCTGCTCATGCAGACGCTGCGCGACCTCGTTGCGCTCAACCCCGATGCTGTCATTTATTTTTGCTTCAAGAAGCGCCGCCGCGCCGACATGCAGTTTGTCAAGATGGCGCGCAAGGCGTTTACCGTCGAAGAGATTTTCGACGACGACCGCCCCGTCTTCTCGCGGCAGTCGCTGTTCCTCTTCACTTTTACAGCCAAGCGCGGAAAAGCGACTGGCGGTACGAAACTGACGGAGAAGCTGGCAGACGAGGCCGCGGCAACAGCAGCACCAACAACGGCCTGAGTTGGTCTGGGTCGAGATACCACGCGCCAACCGTGACGGTCCGCTTGGGGAGCACATTGCTCGATTCATTTTCTGTCGGCTGTCAATTTTTTAATAACCTCATATATGCTTTCTTTGTATCGAATCACGCACCATCAACGTTTTTCCACAGCCAGCCTCCTAGGCTAATGTTCGTGGGTGGCTGGGTCTGGAATGTGCCGCCTGGGGACAAGCACCAGGAATGTCAGGCATCTGGCCGCAAAATTCTCCCACAAAATGGATTTTTTCCCCTCTGAGCGATGCATCGAATCCGACATGGCAATCGAGGTGATGAGCATGGCAGTACGGATAGTGTGCCATGGTACAAGGATGGAGACGAGCAGCAGCAGCCCACACAGCGTCTTTGTTCTTTTTCTTCTCCATGCTCCATGCTGACATGCAGCCACTGCACGTGGCTACACCTGCTTTTTCTTGCCCCTCTCCTTATCAGCCATTATTATTTCACTTACTTATTTTTTTTATTTCGCCTTGCTTCTCGGCATCCTCCGTGAAGAGTACTTGAATGGCGCATAGGTATACATGGCACATATACATACATACACTGGGCGAGATGTCACCCACAAACGACGCAAAAAAAATGACATGTTTTTTTAGAACAGTTGAAGACATAGGCGCATTAACAAAAAGAAGAAAAAAACAGAAGCATTGCCCCAAGCAATTTTTTTTTGAATTCTTTGCGAGTCTCAGAGACGTTGCGACCCAGCCGGGACGCCAGACCCTATCGTCTCACCCTCGTTGTCGACCATTCGCCCGCCCGACCGGGCTCCTACTCTAGAACCACGTTCAAGCTTATTCTAGGCTATTGTTAGGCGGCCGCTACGCCCCAGCTAAGAACGGATTAAAATCTGACAAGTCCCCAAGGCTTCTCCCGGTCCAGCTCGCCCCAGCCTGGGGCTGCAGTCCCCAGGTCAGATAAGAATCGGGCCAGCGCCGAGAAGAATTAAGCTTAGGGAAATGGTCCTCGATTAGGCAACTGAGCAGCGACATGGGTGCTTGTGCCCCCCGGGTCACGTCAAATTACCAACGTGGATAATGGGGAGCATGGAAAAAAAGGGTTTGCTTTCTGTTTCCGAGGTATATATGTATTGTGCGTGTTGCCTCTTTTTGTTAAACTTTTCAGATTGTGATGGGGTGTTGAATGATGTACTGGTAAAAGTCGGGCAATATACTCACGCCTCTCCTTCACTTATACCTTTCTGCACGGGCACCACCTCAGACTTCTCACTCTTTACCTAATCTTTTCTTTTTTTCTTTTTTTCCCTGCTTCTTCCTCTGGCCTACAGACAATGCGACGCAATGGCCTAGCCCCATCTCCATCCTTCACCCTCTTCAGCCAGCTCCCCTGCGAGCTGCGCCTCCAAATCTGGCACGACGCCCTCCCCGCATGCGAAGGCAGCGCCGTCTACTTTTACCGCGACTGGAAGTGGGAGCCCTCGATCCCCTCGCCGTCCTCACCGCGCCGCCCCATCCTCGAGACCGACGCCGAGCTCGCCTGCGACGTCGTCCACCCGCACGTGCCCGTCCACCACCTGCCCCACGTCTCCGTCTGCTACGAGGCGCGCGAGGTTGCGCTGCAATGGGCCGCGCGCCACGGCCTGAGCCTGCAGCTCCACGAGCGCGCCTGGGACGAGGAGCACGACGCGGGCGGGCGCGTCGTCGTGCGGCCCTGGCACCCGGGTCGCGGCGACACCGTCTACGTGGGCCGCGAACGCTGGGATGACTTTTGTCAGCGGCCCTGCACGTTTCCCTTTGACGGCGCCGCGGCCGTCTACTATGGGACTGTTGATGGCGGGTACGCGGCGATGCCTGCGCCGTCAACGTCGTCGTCGTCGGCCGCGGCGGGAGCTGGTGGTGGTGGCGGTGGTGGTGGTGGTGGTGGGCTGTTTGCGCGGCCGACTCCGCGCAGCGTCGAGATTCGCGCGCTGGCTGTGCCCGCGGCCGATGTGCCCGTGCGCGCGCTCGCCGGGTTGCTGCACTGCCTGCCGAACCTGGCGCGGCTGCAGCTCGTGTACGGCGCGCTGCCGCAGCCGTACGAGCGCGAGGACGAGGCGCTCGTGCCCCGGCGCTGG
This sequence comes from Aschersonia sp. MBC 622, assembly GCA_030782805.1. NCBI lineage: Eukaryota > Fungi > Ascomycota > Sordariomycetes > Hypocreales > Clavicipitaceae > Aschersonia > Aschersonia sp. MBC 622. The sequence goes on from JARJPL010000520.1 coordinate 101,679, forward strand.
ACGCTCGTCAGCGCCCATCATTGTGAAGCGGGCGGCGTCAGGCCGTGGCGCTACACCGACGCGCCGATGGGAGGCGGACGGTATGCGCCGTGCGAGGAGGAGGCGCCGCTGGAGGGCGAGGCGCTGCGCAGGCACGTGGATGAGGTGGAAAAGAGCCTCCTGAGAGAGGTGAAGAGGTGCGAGGTGGAGAGCGAGGCTCGCGACGCCGTCGAGGGCGACGACAGTCTGCCGTTTACGCTGGAAGCCGTGGTGCTTGTGCGGGAGTCATGACTCTTGGCCAGGGACTACATGACTCCTTTCAATTTTTTTTTAAAATTATTTCTCAGACATTGAGACACATCATCATCTGGCTTAATGTACAAGTCCTTGCCAAGAACGCCGTGTACATATTGGCTGATGGTGTAATAATCGAGCTTGCGGGTTGAACGGGACCATGTACATGCATGTTACATCAATATTCAATGCACATAGCAAACATGTTCATGAATCATTCTTACCAATCATGCAAGCATCATGGGTCATTACTCAGGAAGGAAACAAAAGATGAGGTTAAAAAAATTGGACACATGGTCTGTTCATGCGTCATGCAATCAAGGGACATGTGATATCTGCGCAAGAAAAGAACAACAACGTTGCCACGATCAACAGTCAGACATGCAGCAACGCAGCTGTTCAATTGCCGAAGAATAAACCCGGGTAGATTGGTGCCTGCTGCATGCTGCGGTGCAGAAATGGACAGCACAGAGTGTGGCACAAGCCTCGTCAGTTCTTTTTTTTTAGTTTCGGCCGGCAGGCAAAGATAAGAGCATCAGCTTGGAGACGGCAACATTTAAGGGCAGCTTTCGGAGTGAACTGAATCTCGGCCCATGATTTCAGGCATCAGCGCATTTCCGAGTCCGTACTCCCAACTCTTCGTCAAAGAATACCGCCGGCTGTCGGGTTTAGCGTCATCAAATCCGACAAGCGCGAAGCCATACTCTAGCTAGAAACTGGACCGGGAAGACGCCTTGCCGATTGTGTGCGTGCGTGTCTCCAGCATTAGCCCAAAAAATGGCATGGTTACATGCATTAAACTATGAGAACGCCAGTCTTATGACATCTGTCAAGTGAAGTGACGGCTAGACGACGCGCATGGAGGACCGGTTTTACAGTTCCATTCTTAGCATGGCGTACCAGAGCCGAGCCTTGCAGCGTAAGCATAGCTTGACAGCTGAGGCGGCCAAGAGAGGGAGAAAAGGCGCGCGTGCCTATGCAGCGAGAATGATGGGGTAGACGGTTTTGCTGACACTGATGGTAATTTGGAGAAATTTAGTGGCGGCCGTTGCGACGGTTGCTGGTCGAGCCATCATGAAGGCGCCATAAATAGAGGTGGTGGCGCGCGCAGACTGAAGGGTCGCGCGGCAGGCAGATGAGTCAATCAAGGGATTTCTGCAGCGATTTCATACAACTCTGGCGAGACATCCAAAGATTGACTACTGCGAAGCCGGATTTGCACTGACTTTATACAGCCACGAACAGGAGCTGCATTGCCTGCCCCTACACAGGATGACAGAATATGACCAGCAAGGGTGTCACGTTGGATATTCGCATCTACAACTGGACATGTGCTGGGACAAGTGATGCAGCTGCATCTCTTCAACGTTGGCATGTGATAATGCCAAAAATCAAGCCCTACCTATCGAGCAGTTTTGCCGAGCAGGTTGCCATCCGGCGCGTCGGGGGACAGCTGTAGACGCGGTCGGGCACAGACGGGGTCAAAAGGTCGATCACGGGTCATCTGTTGACGAAGCGCCGCAGCTGCGCGCATGTCTCGGTGTGCCGCACTGCAGAGTTCAAATAGACGGCTTCAACAAGAGCGGCTTTCAGATAAAAGGTGGTGGTGATGGTGATAGCAGATGGTGGTTGTCTTCGTCTGGTCCGTCGAGGGCGGGCTGACGATTGACGGTGAGATGTGCGGGGCACAAGGCAGACAAAACAGTCTGAGTTGCGAGTCGTCTGGTTGTACAAGACGTCGTGGTACGGCAACTTTGTTCGAGGTGTGGGCGGCATCGTATCTCATTGGACGGCTGCAGGGGTTGAGTGAGCATGTTGATGGTTGATGGTGTTGGGCATTGTTTCGACTGATTCAGCTTTGACTGATTCAGCACAGTTGCAGACCCTTGGCGCCTTTACGTCTGAAATAGCAGCAGATTGTTTCCACTTTGTATCTATCTCGAACGTCAAATGAGATGAGTCAGAGAGTCCATCTGTCAAGAAAAGCCAACTGATGCCGTTGAAACAAGTGCCCCCGCGCGATGTTTCTGTACGACTATGCGCCGAGAAAAAAGACTGTGAGACATGAAAGACTGCGTCGAACATGCAGAAGAAGCGTGTCTTTTGCCAGCAAAGAAAACACCGTTGCAGGGCATGCCGCGCGGGAAAAAGATGTGCGGGTGGCATGTGTCGGTCTTGTCGCCAAGGGACGACGTGTTGCGTGTCCTGTCGTAGGCGTGGCGCAAGAGTCAATAGATAAAGTGCTTGCGTGATGAGGGTCCTGAGGGCGAAATATGGAAAGGGGGAGGCTGACTAGGGCAAAACGAGAAGAAGGGGAAGAGAGAAAAAATAACTTCCGTCTGAGGGAATACGCCAGAAAGAGAATAGCGCAAGGCACACGGCGTGAGCTGGCCAATCAGCGGTGACGAGTACCTGATGAACGCAACGGTGGAGAATTTATTAAATAAATAGATTTATTACTGATAGGTGCGGATACATCTGGTCCGCTGTCCGTTTCGCCCCATTTTATACGAACAGGCCAGAGGCCATCCATGTGCCATCCCAGCCAGTTTCAAGTTTTCGGACCATCTACGGATACCAGATCGTCTTAGGTACGGATACTATTATTACTACAATTTATCCGTCTGACTTGGCATCAAAAATTTTGTTGGCAAAGCTGCCTGGTATGCGCCACATGTGTTGATGGATAATTGTGCTCATGTGTACCAAGCACATACACATGCACTGAACCGCAAGTCATTGACCGGTTAAAGGTACTTCTTCTAATGCGTGAGTTGCGTGCACGCTGCAGAGGGCAACCTTGCCCTGGTCTGGGCTGTGCCAATGACATTGACAGGCCCTGGGCCGTCGAGCCGTGCACCCGTGCACCCGTGTAACCGTGTGGTGTGCAGGGCTCTGTGACTTGTCGGCCGCGAGGTGCGGTAATATGGTACCTGCATTGCGTTGTTGCAGTCTTATTGGGGGGGTGTGAAGAAAATAGGTGAGTGGTTTGTTGGCAAATGGCCAGGATCACACGGATTACGGCCGCAGAACTGCATTGAAGCAGATTTTTTTAGAACAAAAATCAAAAAGCATTACTTGTACGGAGAGGTTGATACCGCCCGAAAACCGCGCACGCATGTCGCAAAAACAGAAACTAGATTCTAGACCGCCCAACAGGCTCCAGCAAGAAACTGTCACTGCCCACAGCGGCCTGTTTTTCTCCGTAGCGGGCTAGTGAAAATGGTCCACTCAGGCGATGAGAACTTAGAAGTGGGCAGACGAACAGATCAGCCCCAAGTTCTATTCGCGGTCTGTTCCCAAGCATCTCCACTAGGTGCCTGCTCAGGACCTACCATTGGTTTGGGCCTCAGTCAGCCAAGTAGCTATGGGCCCGTGGCACAAAGCGCCGCCGCCCACAGCCAGACATGCAGGCTACTTACTCTCTCTACTGCTACTGGGTACAGATTCGCCCCTTGCCAGTTGACTGTCCCCTGGAAATCCCGCTAGTCAGGTACCCATCCAGGGGACCAAGCAGCCCAAATCAAGGCACACACAGAAGCATGCTGCCGCCAGCCACTCATGCCACTGCCAAACAGCCTTTTTCCGCTTTCGTGGCAGAGGAGGGGTGTCCCTCCACATTCCCAACTTCTGCTCCACCCCTCCCGCGCCTCGACTTGCATCGCACCGCACGCAAACACATTCCCTCCCTCTTCTTCTTGCGTTTTTTCTTCTACTCTCACTTTTCTTTCCTTCCTCCCCCTCACTTACCCCGACTTTCCTTTCTGCTCGTCGTGCTTCCCTCCTTAAGCCCGTCGACGCATTTGCATAAAACAAAAAACGTTCCTTCTCAACTCACATATATATTCGTCCGTCTTTCGTCTTCTCACGACAAACATCACGCCTACGCGCTCACGTCTCAAATCTCACACTCCTTGCTTGGCTGCGCCAACAACAAACACAATTACTCTCAGTCCTTATCCTGAACTTGCTTCGCTGTGCCTAGCTGCGCAACCGCCTACAACAACCACAATCAAGTCGCTTTGATAGCCAGATACCACACCGCCAACATGAAGTTCGTTGCTTTCGCTCTCTTCGCTGCCGCGGCAGCCAAGCCTCTCAACCGTCGTGGCACCGTTACTGTCACCGAGGTCGAATGGGTCACCAAAATCGAAACTGTCACTGAAATCATCGACGTCAGCACCACCACTTTTATCACTCCTGGCCAGTCCGTCCCTACTGCCGACGCTACCCCGATTGTCCCTGCGCCTTCTGACGGCCAGTTCTTTGAGACTGCTTCGATTTCCCAGAAGCAGCCCGAGCAGACCTCTGTCGCTGCTCCTGCCCCCCCTCCCCCCCCTCCTCCTCCTTCTTCCAC